>JAJOOH010013971.1:0-53943 GCA_029582605.1 Solanum gracilifrons | reverse complement strand
TCTGCCCAAATCAACTGTGTATCTGAACAGAAAAGAACTCCACTGTGTAAATCCTTACTCACATTACACAAAATCCATGAAACAATAATAGCGTTGCAGCGATCCCACAATTGAGCTAAATTCCCTGAAAACTGATCACGCTTCACTGTTCCATCGATAAAGCCGACTTTGTTCTTTCCAAGCAGAGCTAATTGCATAGCTTTACTCCACAAAGTATAGTTATCAGATCCAGTAAGCAGGATGCCCACATTGAGTGATCCTGGTGCATTAGACGGATGCAAATACAGAGAATGAAGATGATCAATGGTCGTGGATGCCAATGATGACCCTGAGAGATCTCCTGCTGGAGCTCCAGTGGAAACCATGAAATTTGAATAACGTAGAGAAAAAAAAATTTGAATTCACGAATTGAAGTTGGAAATCAATCCAGATCTTCACGCCATAACAGAAAACCTAGAACCTTACTTTGATACCATGTGAAGCTTATGGAATCTGGGAAGAATCCATAGCCAAAACTCAACTTGAGTTAAGAATTCATGAAGCAACACTGATTAAGCAAGAAAAAGAAAAAGAAAAATAAGCTTCATTAATTGTTCAATGCTAACTGTTTTTGAACTAACTGTAACAACTTTATTGTAACTAACTTTGCCTAGTTTTACAATCAAGTGTGTGATCCACACCATAATGTATGATGCACACTAATATATCTTCAGTGCACATCAATGCATTTGTTCAACTCTTTTACAAATATCTTTAATATCTATTAATGAATAAATTAAACTAACATCTTATATGTTCATGACTTCATTCAAACATTGCAATATAAAAGAAAATGCAATTAAATTAATTTTCCAATCTAGTTTACTAATGAAGCCAAAGCACACCTTTGATTGTGAACAAATAATATTCTACACTACATGAGATAGAGAGAGAGTCGTTGACAAATGCAGATAGAAAATGTAACCAATTTTTTCTTCTTCATTAATGTAGTGCAATAAAGTTTTTCTTTTACATAGTCAACACATCATATGCATAAAATTCAAACAAAAAAAATCAACACATTAAATATATGATCATCAAAGAAAAAATATATATATATATGTGGATTTATTAAGGAAGACTGAAACTCTTGACCATATATATCATATGGTAAAAAATGAAAATAAACTAAAGGATCGGGTATTTAAAATCGCGGATGAGTCATTTGATTTTGAGCTTAACATGTGTTGTTCCATTAAAATTAAAGGCAAATTTGTATCAAAGTATAGTGGGAGGGGTATAGTTGAATTGAAAATACAACAAAAGGGCCAAGGGGTATATATATTTGGACTGAAAGTTTAACGAGGGTTATACTTAAACTATTTTTGATAGTACATGAGTATGTTTGACGTTTTACAATTGTATTGTGAACACATTAGTTATTTTACATTATATCATGTATAAAATATTATACAAAATCCTTCATATAATTATACTCATATTAGATAAACAAGTTGTAAAATTACAAATCAATCAATTTTAATCCGGCTCTAGGTTAACTAGCAGATTTTCTATTTCTTTGTTGAATGTTTATCTCTCGAGTAAGGTTTTTCTTAAGTTGGATTATACACGAGGCCAAGGGTATATTTGAATTATGTAGTTTCTTTGTTACACTAATACAAAGTGGTTAGTTTCGATGGGAAAAAAAAAAATCGACTCCAAGTATGAATTGCCACGTGGCACATGTTGTTTTCCCAAAATAAACCTATGAATTTTATTTATTTTTTGCATAATTTAAATCTTTCTTTCCAACTCATTGACTAAGAAAACGAAAGGCTGCTACGTACCCCAGACTTTCCAGAAACTCATCAAAACTTATTTTTCACACTTACTTTTGAAAAACTTCAACTATATATATGCCACCTAGGTCTTTTTAATTTTTCAGACATCTTGAAAATCTGAATCTAAAAATCTTCAATAAAAAGAAAATATATTGTTGAATTTAAAAGAAAACGTTCACAACGACATAATTATATTCCTTTTTGGGAAAATTAGGCAAAATGACAAATATATAGAGTATATTAGGTAATATAGCTATAATTTTGATTATTTTTAATCCGTAGTTATAGTTTCACGAAATTTCACTATTCAATTTTTTAATGGTATAAATTCAGAATTTGTATAATTTGGTCCTTGATTTGTATAAATTCAGAATTGGTATATGCTTACCCAAGCTATTTGTATACGATTTATGAAAAATTTATAATAAATTACCATGTTTGTATATTGGCATGCGAAATATACAAACGATGTTATGAAAAATTTGTATATACTACCATATTTGTATATTTGCAAATGAAATATACAAATGGGCATGCGAAATATAAAAACCACAGCCTCCATTTGTATATACTTACCCCATTTGTATATTTGCAAGCGAAATATATAAACGACAGCCTCCATAGCAAACAAAGCTATAGCTATGAAGTGCAATTACCGAAAATATGATTATAGAGCCTTATTATGTCTATTATCTTTGTTATTTCTGAAACATTTACTCTTTTCTTTTCCAAAGCAAACACCATGCGTGGAAGTCTGTCCAATAAGTTAGAATATATGAGAAGAAATCACTTAGTGTTTTAAGTTCTACAGAAATTAAACCGAAGACTTTATGATGCTCAACCTACGTCGTCATTGACCACTAACTCATTCTCCTGAATGCAAAAAAGAACTCATTTTTTCAATACTCAATGGCCTAATTTATGGAGTACCTTTTGAATTCAAGAGTGAGTTTTCTTTGATTTTGATCACTTTTTATATATGATTTTCAAATACATAAATTTACTTAAAGGAAAATTAAATTTTTTATATTCAAAATTCAAACAATGTTATCTAAATTGGGACAGAAGAAATACGGAATAAACCCACTAACAAAACTCTTAGTTAATGTTCTCTAAAGGCATGAAACAATTGTCATTTGTTAGTTTATTTACGTACTAGCCTTGCTTTTGTACAATTGGTCATTAATCATGCTGCAAAAATGAATTTTTACATTATAATATAGGGAAAAAATATGAAAGAAAACATAAACCGAACAAGACAGGGTGCGACAAGGTAAAATATAGTTGTTAATGCTTATGAATTTAGACTTTTGTATAATACAAATGAATTTAAATTATATACCTTAAAACGTAAATATTGGAATCTCTACACAAATAGTTGAACAAAGTTATTGTTATACTTTTTCTAATTAGTATATGAATTATACACTCATTATACATAACTATACACATATTATAGATGAATTATGTATACGTACAACATATATATATATATATATATACTATTCGTCAACTATTTTTAATTTTAACTTGAATTTCCAACTCGTTGACTGAAAAAAATGGATAGATTGAGCCAAAGGATGCTACATATGTAATTCAACCCCATTAAAAATGAGACTTTTTTCCCTTTATTTTTCCTTCTTTTTTTTTTTTGTCAACTAATCCATGATCTTTTTAGTGTGATTCTTGTGACATTTGTGTTAATGACAAAAGCAATGACGCAGTTTTAATCTTTTTTTTCTAAGAAAAGAAGACTAAAAAAAAGTATAATTAGGCTTTTAGCATGCATCATTAGGTTAGTGTTTGCTTATTTTAATTATTTTATTCTCGTTGTATATATCCAGAAGTTGAGCCAATAGAGTACTTTATCTATCTTGAGAGATAAAAAAAGTTATTTTTGATAAACATCGGTCAAAAAAATAAAGCAATTCAAAGTAGTTCGAAAAAAATAATATAAGTAGAAAAATCATGGCAAAATAATATAGAGAGCAGTGAGCACGACAAAGCAGTAGTTTGACAAGGAAAAAAGAAAAAAGAAAAAAGATGAAGTAGTAACTACAAAATATTAGGGGTGTACATGACCGGGTTGGTTTGGGTCTTTCAAATATCAAACCAAATCATTTGTGTAAAATTTTTAAATTTATAAACCAAACCAAACTAATAAAATTCAGATTTTTTTAGGTTTTTCAACCTCGGGTTTTGAAAAACCCAAACCAAACTAATAAACCTCGAATTTTTTCAGATCTTTGGTTTTTCGGTAAAGTTTGCATAAAACATGTAATTAACTTGTGCTCCAAATATTTCTTTAGTCCAACCAAAATACAATTATCTAAGGTGTTTCTTAAGAACATAACATCAAATATGAGATGAGTATTGATGACACTAAAATATTCAATAAAAAATAATAATGAAATCATCATATAAACTAAATTTTGCAAAGTCACAATGAAAATGATCATAATTTAAAAGTACTAAATCATGCTAAAATAAGTTTAATAAGTATTAGTTACATTACTAAATATTTAAGGAATATTAAAATTAGATTATGTATTTTAATTGTCTAAACCAATGTAAAACTAAAGAATAAATATTCAATATTATTGTCATTCTTAGTGTTGAATTGATTTTTTTTTTGCTTTAGTATTAATTTGATTTTGATTTAAGTTTTATTATAATTATCAACATCTATGAACTATAATATTTATTGGGCCATTCCGAATTCTAAATTTTAAACTTGAAATAATATATTAAAAGATAAAAACTATGAAATATTATAAGAAATATTTTAAAATTATATCAAAGTAAATATTTTTATGTATAAAATAAAATTTTAAAATTACATATATAATGTCGGGTTGGTTTGGTCTCGAGTTGTTTTTTTTTTAGTTAGAATCAAACCAACTCAAATATAGTCGGGTTTTTTTCCAATACCAAACCAAGTCAAAGCAAATCACTAGTCGAATTTTTTTTCCAGTTTGACTCGATTTGCGGTTTGATTTGATTTTCGATTCGATTTTATACAACCCTACAAAATACTATGATAATTGAAGTACAAGAAACAACGAATTCGAAGGACAAGAAACTACGAGATCAGTAATACTATGTTTAATTAGTATGCATTAAAAAAGAGACAACACTCAATTATCTCTAGTGCTACTAATCATCTATCCTAATATAATATGTTATCCATATATAACCTCTTATATAAAGTCATATATATCCTCGATAACCTGATATTGCGTCATGCATTTTCTAATGTCTTTTTTCTAATATGTATCAACAATATGATAAAGACCTTATTGATGCAACTTCCATCAAAACCTTATATCAACCAAACATTTTATTAAAAGTTAAAAACACCTAGGCCCCAACTGAGATTTTTGAGTGTTATCTTGGTATTATTGGGGAATTTCAGCCACGTAACATAATAAAAATCTTAGTATAAACTTTAACACTCATACTATAATCCAAATGTTGATAGTACTGATTATCTCATGTTAATTAATCAGTCACTTTAATTTGTCTGTGTTGGAATATCCTTTTCTTGTCTTGTTATACAAATGGAAGAAATTAAAAAAAAGTATAACCTAAAGTTTGATTAAACAAAGAATAATGACATTGATGTATACACGAAATACACACGGAGAAGTTTTGTTACGCGGAAGAATTGGGTGCCCCATTCTAACAACTCATCATGTCTTCTTTTAGAGTTAAAAAGAAGTGCATTTTTATATACGGGAACAGATTCAGAATTTAAAGTTTATGAATTTTTATATATACTTCCTCCGTCCCATTTTATATGAGTTAATTTGACTTGAAACGAAGTTTAAGAAAGAAAGAAAAACTTTTGATACTTGTGGTTTAAAATGAGTGATAGATATTTGTGTGGCTATAG
This sequence comes from Solanum gracilifrons, assembly GCA_029582605.1. Lineage (NCBI taxonomy): Eukaryota > Viridiplantae > Streptophyta > Magnoliopsida > Solanales > Solanaceae > Solanum > Solanum gracilifrons. The sequence continues at coordinate 48,228 of JAJOOH010013971.1, read as the reverse complement.
ATCATTTCATTAAGAGCAAAATTGATAATTTTAAAATTAAATTGTTACTTAATATAGAAATATGTCATTCTATTTAGATGGACTAAACGAAAAGTAAGTTATATTAACTGGGATAGAAGTCTTAGGTTTGAACAAAAGTTATTAGGTTCAATAAAAATGTTATAATTATTTTTTTAGCCCTAGTGCTAACGCAAGAATCGTGATCTTTTATTTTCCTTCCACTTAATATGTTGCACGAGTCTTATACAAAACCGCACTTCATTATTATGATGAGATTGGAAGAGGGGTCGGTTACTTCCCGTATAAATTCTTACTTACTACCCTTTGTCCTAATTTAAGTGAGATACGTTTCGATAATTGATCATATGTTTTTTAATTAGATGATTTAGCCACATAGATACATGAGTAATGACTTGTTTTAGACTACAAGCAATCAAGCATCAACAATCTTTCTTTTTGCCTTAAACTCCATGTCAACTGTCAAATCAAACAACATCACAAAAAGTGAGACGAAGAGAGTATCACCTTTTTTTTAAAAATGTGTAGCTCAGATGGAATCTAACTTACTATATATGAAATAAATTTGTAACCAAGCAAAAATTCAAAGTTGGGCCACTTCAAAATATGATTGAGTATTTCCCTTGGGCTGTTATATGGGCCGTACTTTCTATTTGGGCCTCCCAACTTACTGATGCAACGAAGTGGGCCGTCACTTTGTTGCTGGTGATGTCGGGGTAATTCTACTTGAATTCCGAGAACTCTGATTAAGGTTCAACCTATCACATAACACGGTTTGGTTCGGTTTCTTACTGTTGGATTTCAGATTAATCGATTTTATTATGTTAGAATTTTAAACTTATAAGTTGGGCACTTTCTTGTTGTGAATAAATGGGCCTCAAAATTAGGTATTCATATCAAATTGTCATAATAGTTCTTTTTCATCATAATCATTTGAAAAATTGGTAATTCCAAGTACAAATCTTAATCCTTTGTTATGATCGAAAAATTCAGGTGTCATGTGAAAATAAAAATAGAGCAACATTAATAAATAAGAAATTGTTTTAATTTGAAATGTTACTTTCGTTATCTAATCATCTATCATCAAATAGAAAAAATGTTTGATATAAAATCATAAGTTACGAGTGCTATTTCTAGATGGAGAAAACAGTCAAAATGAACTTGTTCCGTGAGGTCAGACCCAATCCAACCCTACCTGAAAATTTTAAAGCCTTTATAGAACTGAGGCTATTAAGGCCTCATTTGTTTTCATATAAATTAGTACATATAAAATTAAATAATAATCTAAATTAATGATAACATTGATAAGTAATCTCTTATTATAAGTTAAATTATTCTACTATTAAATGTTCAATTTTATTATTTTTTTAAGTTGTAACAAATTAACAACCAAATCCATTATACCTTTCCTTATTCCTAAGCAAAAACAAATTCGTTTTTTAAGTATTTCATTTTTCTAACAAATTCTTCTCTTTTTTATTCTTGGGTTTTCCCCCGTTTGCAGGAAATTCCAAGGAATAATTCCCAAAATTGAGTGTAATATTACCAGAAATATTTTGATCACAGTCTAAATAAAATAAAATAAAATCAAAATAATAACCTAAAAAGGGGACATTAACGTAATAAGTCGGTAATTAGTGTCTCTTTAAAAGCGATAGAGGCTATATAGATTTGGTCTTAAAAATCAGTGAAATTGATGACTTTCTCACCTCAAGGGCTATATTGAACCTTGCTCGATCGAATTGGTTGTGCAAGTAATCTCTTAAATTGAAAGTTTCAGGTTTGAAATCCTCGTATATTTTTTTGATCTTACTTGTCGAATAAAATTTATCTTATACGATTTGTGACTCCTATGTAGTTTGCGTATAAATTATACTTAAAGCGAAATTTACATTATATTCCCCCAAAAAATGCACTACTAATTCCCTTGTCAACAACAATCAAAAAAAGAAGTGGGGTATATATTTGGTGCTGTTAATTTGTACCAAATCTCTACATGTTATTATATTATTGGTAACAAATCATCAGATCTAATTAAATAGCTATTGGTTAATTACCTATTACATTGACAGTTAAAGCTTGTATGACTTTTGGTTGCAAGCAAATCAATGCAGAACAACCAAAGATAGAAACAATAAATTCTAGATACATGTTTTAGTCGGACTCTAATATAGATATCGAATACTGAATGAAAAATAATTAAAAAGATCCTAGATACATACTTTATTTTTCATGTACAAATTTGGATAGTTTCCCTCCTCTCTCTCTCTTTCGTATTAAGCACATATTCGATATTTCTAATTTTCTCATTTTTGATTAGTCAAAAGAATTTAAAAAATGGTTTTCGTAACTAAGAAAATAAGTTTATTAAAAATGCAAAAAATATTTTTTTCTTTGGAAAGATTGAAAATAATTTCCACATGTGATATTTTATAATGATTTTGTCCTTCTCATCTAAATTTCATCTTCACCGTGACACTGTCACCCCCATAAGCCCTCATCCCCCTGCCCCACCTCCATCTCCATCTTCACCCTACTCTCTCAAATTATATATAAATATTTTATAGGATGATATTTTTTGTTTACGCACCAAACCGACAAAAATAAATATAAACACATTTTCCTCACAAACACACCCTAATCACCATCAACTTTGAGGGTATACATTTGTACCCTGGATACACATGTACCATATTTTCCCCTCTTAGAAAAAATATTATCCCTTGGAAAATATACTTCTATGTTCTAATCATTTATTAACCAAAATAAAGCCAAATTAGACTTGTGGGGTCCAACATGTCTAGATCTCAACGAAAATATCTAGGGTGTATTCGGTATTTCGATATGTCATTTTTTTTATTGGTTAGTAGTAAAAAGAAATTTGAAAAATATATTTTCTCATGATAATAAGTTACTTAAAATTGAGAAAAATGACTTATCAAATGAAAATAAGAAAATTATGTTACACAAGTGATATTTCATATCAACACTTTGTTTGGATGTTGTTACCGATGTATTGTATTGTATTTTTAATTTAAATAAAATTTTTATTTTGATTGTTATTTAAATTATATTGTATCGTATCTTTTAAATTCATTGTTAGGTAACAACCAAAACATCAATTTTATGTAACGATCGATTTGGTGTGATCGCATCGTTGTCTTAATATTTTCTTCTTATTTTATCTTTACTTATTATTTAATAATTCTATTTTATCTTTTATCCTACATTTTCATAGTGGCTCTACCCTAGACCTACTTCTATTGTACGTTTATCATTCAAATTATGAATATGTAACATTGGAGAACGATGCAATCTATTCAAACACTATATTCATTAGAACAATACAATACAAAACGACACAACATGATACATTATGAAATAATACGTAACAACCATCCAAGCATAGTGTAATTGTGCCTTTCACACATGTAACACAACCTATAGCTCTCATCCCCCACCGCCACCCCTTCCATCTCACATGTTCTAAATTTTCCACTATTTGAATAAAATCTATTGAATTCAATCAAATTCACATAAATATTATTTACTTATATCATTCGAAAAAATATTTTTCACGAAAAATATTTTTCGTCGTATCGAACACACCCTTAAATCCACAAACTTCGCTTCCATCATGCAAACTCATTTGATACGCGTACTAAATTAACCACCAAAAAAAGAAACTTTTATACCTTCCCTTCTTCCCAAGCAATAATGAAAAACCGTTTTACTTCACATAAATAAATAAATATATAATTATCATTTCTCTTCTAAAATTCATCCTCTCCGTTATCCATTTTCCGTTTTTCCTCCTTTTTTTCAACAATGTCCAAACAGTCGTACAGAGTCTGTTTCTGTTTCCGGCGACGGTTCCGGGTACTCGCCGCCGAGGCTCCGGCAGATGTGAAGAATTTGTTCAATCGGTACTCCGATAATGGAGTGATGAGCGCGGAGAATCTTCATCGGTTTTTAATTGAGGTTCAAAAGGAGGAAAACGCTACTTTAGAGGATGCTCATGCTATTATGAATAATCTTCATGATCTTAAGATCCTCAATATTTTTCATCGGAGAGGTCTTCATCTTGATGCATTCTTCAAATATCTCTTTGCTGATATCAATCCTCCTCTTAATTTTAAGCTTGGGGTAAGATACTGTTGCTCAATTTGTTTCGATTTGCTCGCGTTGCTTTGAATTTTGATTTTTTAGTAGTACGTAATTGAGATTTTGTTTGTGTGTTTGATATATCAGAAAATGTTGTTCTGAAAAACATTTTCGTGTGATTGATTTTGATGAAGCTAGGAATTTGACGAATAGTGTGCAATTTTTTTGTTCTCAGATGGGTAAACGGTGTGCAAAACGAAATATACACTCATAATAGCAAACATTTAACATTTGTACACTCCTTTTCCGGCGAAGTTAAGGTTGCTCCGCCCATGCCTTATACACTATTTAGTAGTAATTTATATGACCAAGCATTGGAAATTGATATAAAGTCAAATTTCAAGGTAAAATTCACCAAAATGCAAAATGTTTTAACCTTTTTTTCTTTTTATTTCCCTTTTATCAACATGACCTGTTTAGAATTATAAGGTCCTAAAGAGGAGTCTTGTATATAAATTATAGTAACTAGCAGATTCAGAGGCGGAGTCAGAAGTTTTAGTTTCTGGGTTCTGGATCATAATTCTTTTTGCTTATTGGATTCTGAATAGATTATTTATACATATTAAAAATAATTTTTTTAACACAAATACATGGGATTGAATCACAAAAGCTTTTATATTTGATTGTCAGGTGATTTGACCTGTATGGAATGCTTTTTAATTTACTTGTGGAGGTTTGCAGTAAGTGAGCTATATGTTATGGACATGTTCTTAGTTAAAAGAATGTAATAGACATATAAATTACTAGTATATTTGATGTATTCTTTTCAGTAATAACTCTCCTTTTCTTTTGTTTTTCAGATTCACCAAGATATGAATGCGCCTTTGTCTCATTACTTCATATACACAGGCCACAATTCTTATTTAACTGGGAATCAGTTGAGTAGTGATTGCAGTGATGTCCCCATAATACAGGCCCTGCACAGAGGTGTAAGAGTGATTGAATTGGATATATGGCCAAATTCCGCTAAAGATGATGTGGAAGTTCTTCATGGAGGGTATGTAATTGTTTCTCTTAAGCTTAGCTGTGTTATGTTTCTATCCGGACTAGCATTGGAATTAGAATTTCATGTCATACTTCTCATGAATTTTTGAGTCACCTAAACACATGCCTCTATTATAGAGTTCTCTCTATTGTCCTTGTACTTCTCATTCTTCTTGTAGTTTGTAAGTGCACTTTTTTCATACAGAACGTTGACCACTCCAGTTGCGCTCATCAAATGTTTGAAGTCTATCAAGGAACATGCTTTTACTGTTTCTGAGTATCCTGTAGTAATAACACTTGAAGATCATCTAACTACAGATCTTCAGGCAAAAACAGCGGAGGTGTGTATGTTCATATTCTGGATATGATACGCATTATGATCTTTATTGATCCTAATTATGCTTTTGTGGAAAAATAATAGATGATTACTCAAACATTTGGAGATATGCTGTTTTCTTCCGATTCATGTTTGAAAGAGTTTCCATCCCCAGAATCACTGAAAAGACGTGTTCTGATATCAACTAAGCCACCCAAAGAGTACCTTCAGGCGAAGGAAGTTAATGAAACAGGTGCAACGAAAGGAACGGATCAAACTGATACAGAAGCTTGGGGAAGGGAAGTTTCAGACATTAAAGCCAGATACAATGATAAGGTGTAATAAAATGCATTACTAATTAGTTTAGCCCATTTGAGTATGTGAGTTTCTTCAATTAAACTATATTTTTGCCACATTCTGTCACTGTTCCAAGCAGGATGACTCTGATGAAGGTGAAGCTGACGATTCTGATGAAGAAGATCCCACCTCGCAGCAAAATACAGCACCAGAATACAAGCGTTTAATTGCCATTCATGCTGGAAAGGGGAAAGGTGGACTGTCTGATTGGCTGAGGGTTGATCCTGATAAAGTAAGACGACTTAGCTTGAGTGAGCATGAACTTGGAAAGGCTGTAGTTACTCATGGGAAAGAAATTATCAGGTATAGTATTATTTTGCTCCATCAAACGATTTAGCTTGAATGAGCAAGAACTTGAAAAGACGACTTAGCTTTGTTTTATGTGATCAAACGAGGGAGGCCTAAAATGTAGCAATCAGTGTAGATGTTTAGGTTCAATGACAAGCTAGACAAAAATGTACATGTGAAGGAAGCGTATTAAATGACCTACAATCTCTCTGAATCCAAGTGGACACATCAAAAAAATAATAATACACAATTGAAACAAAAGATCTATATAGACATACATAATAGTTGAGATTAAGGTTTAGTCATACTGGTACACTTACATTACCTTCATTATTTGCAAGGATTTTTTTATTCATATTAGAGATTTGTATGCCCGTAGTAAACGTGAGAACCTCTAGTGTTAAAGAACCCCATATTACTGATTATTGGAATGAAACAAGTCAAATGGAGCGAAATGGACATTGAATTTTTCAACCACAACTAGCTGTTGAGATGTCATTGTTGTTGGTGTTCTTGTTTGTCATGTGTGATCGAAGGATTTTCAAATGACACAATCCAACTCATGTGATACTTCAAAATTCTGGAATATTGTAGCAGATTTACTTGTCATAACGTTTCATGTAATTGATCTACAGCAGTCGTGTGTATGCCTTCTAAGATTTTACCAATTTATTCATGCCATGTACATGTAATAGACTGTATGTGCATAATTATGGTATGCTTACAGGTTCACTCAGAGGAACATTCTGAGAATATACCCAAAGGGCATACGTTTTGACTCATCCAATTACAATCCTTTCAATGCATGGACACATGGAGCTCAAATGGTGGCATTCAATATGCAGGTTAATCTTCTCTTTTCATCCCTGGAAAGCAAAAGTGGTAGCATTCATAAGAGAAAATCATAATGCAAAGTTGATCTTTTCTTCTGTGCGTTTGTTTGATCTCAGTGACCCTTTTCTTGATTAAACCATTGCTGATATTACATTCATGATTACAAGATTTACATGTGGCTTTCCCTTCATGATGTAACATTGATTTAGAGGAAATGAGTGGACTGTTAATCTTTGTTCTGTTTTCTCAAGGTGAAGGACATAGTAATCATAAATACCTATCAGAACCCAGTTACCTATCTCCCCCAAGCATGCATATAAATCCTGGGACTACTTTACACTTGTGATCATTTTGAACATCTGACACATATCACATTGGAATATATTTGAAGCTTTCTTCACCCTTGCATACGTGCCCTGATTCCAATATCTGAAACAACCTCTCTACGCCACAAAGGTAGGGGTAAAATCTGTGTACATCCTACTCTCCCCAGACCCCACTTGTGGGATTACCTTTAGTATGTTGTTGTTTGAATCGAAGCCTCAGATCTATTACTCCCTCCGTTTCAAAAAGAATGTCCTAGTTTGACTTGGAACGGAGTTTAAGAAAATAAAGAAGACTTTTAAATCTTATGGTTCTAGATTAAAGTTATGTTAAATGTACCAAAATGCCCTTTAATCTTGTGGCCTTAAACATGTCATGTGGAAAGTTGAAGTTAAAGTGTTGCCAAAAAAGGAAAGGGGTCATTCTTTTTGAAACAGACTAAGAAGGAAATGAGGCCATTCTTTTTGAAACGGAGGGAGTATATTTTATATGATTTGTCTGGAAATGAACTTGGATGAGGAGTAACAATATGTAGTAATCAAGGGAGAGCTCAAAGGCTGGTGTGACTATGTAATATTACCCCCCGGCGTGCCTATGCCAAATACCCCTTTAAGCAAATTAAAATAGTTAAAAAGGTCACTTCCTTGGACAGTGGGTTATTTGTTCTAAGTTCTACTCTATCACATTTGATTCACTATATGACTTTAATTGTTCCCAATACCGTTTTCTTTATCAATTCGCTTATCATAGTCTTCCCAAGGAAAATGCATAAACAAGAGTTTCGTGGCAGGGCTATGGAAGATCACTTTGGTTAATGCATGGTATGTTCAGAGGCAATGGTGGTTGTGGATATGTTAAGAAACCAGATATACTATTGAAAGCAGGTCCCAACAATGAGGTCTTCGATCCTGAAGCAAATTTGCCAGTCAAAACTACATTGAAGGTACTTGAGGGTATCTAGTTTTATAGCTCACCTTATTGGATTATGTAAGGTTTGATCATGTTGATGCAAATAATCCAGCGCTTCTTGAATTAAGCAGGTCACCGTATTTATGGGTGAAGGGTGGTATTATGACTTCGAACACACACACTTTGATGCATACTCTCCTCCAGACTTCTACGCAAGGGTAGATGGATATACTTAACTTTCATTATTATCATTATTATTTGGTCGATTTACTTGTTTAAGTTCTGTATTTGCGATAATCATCCCTCAATACACTTCGGGTTTGGATGTATACAGATAGGAATTGCTGGAGTAGATGCTGATATTGTAATGAAGAAAACAAAGACTCTTGAGGACAATTGGATACCAACTTGGGATGAACAGTTTGAATTCCCATTAAGAGTTCCTGAATTGGCTCTACTCCGCATTGAAGTTCATGAGTATGATATGTCTGAAAAAGACGATTTTGCTGGACAAACTTGTTTGCCTGTTTCAGAACTAAGACAAGGTATCCGAGCAGTACCACTCCACAACCGCAAGGGAGAGAAATACAACTCTGTCAAGCTACTTTTGCGTTTCGAATTTATCTAATTGTGAGTCTTGTCTTGTCTTGTTTTGTTTTATTCTGTTTGTGGAAATAAGGATTTTGCCATGATTTGCAAGCTTGCTTCTGTGTATTTTGTGGTACGTTCTGTATCTTTGTTGATATTATGTGCCCAGAGATGTAAATAAGTTTGTGGTAAAATGTGTGCAAATATTTTTTGTAAAATCATTCACATATTATGTATTATATATGCTAAGGTGTAAATATATGTGTGTTTGGAAAACTTTTCCCATTTCCATTATGGTTTGTATTCTCGTTTGTCTAACTAAGCCTTGGTTTTTTATTAAAACAATATATGTTTGGATATAAATCAAGATTTACTAATCCTACATATCCAGTGTACTAACATCCTTACCCTATAGAGAGATTGTTTTTGAAATTAAAATATCTAGAAATATGAGTATGATTGTAGATTTGAAAGAAGAAGGTGATGATGATCTGTTAGTACAGCTACCACCAACAAACTTCTCTGCAGTGGAAAATAACTACATATACAGATCTGGATTCCCTCATCCTTCCAATTTCACTTTTCTCCAGTCTTCGTTCTAATCATATACTTATTATGCACGGAACCTTACCACCCATAAGAAAACATCGAATTAACTATGTCAAGCAGAAGTGAAATTATAATGGATGGTTTGAGAGTGATAACTGATGAGAGAAATCACCCGGGTTTAGTACATTGCAAGAGAGGGAAACATTGAACTGGTTGCGTTGTTGGAGGCTTGAGGAAATTGCAGAACTGGTGTTTGGATGTTGTGGTTAAAGAAGAGTTCAGACTTGAAAATTTTGTAGAGCTTTGATGTTCAAATATTGTTTGAGTATTTCAAATACTTGTTGTAATGTTAAAATATCGTTTTGGTCGGATTTCTTCTGTCTCATTTTGTGTGAAAGTGTTATTCTTTTCGTTTTAATTTATGTGTTTACTAAATACTACTACTAATGCTCCTCACATCCCTCTCCAACATAAAGTGTAACAATTCTCGTCTATCTACTAATCTTCTATCCTAATATTCGACCTCCATATATTTTTATCTAGAGTCATATCCTCATTAAGTTGAAGTTGTGTCATATCTTGTCTAATTACCTCCCTTAATTTTTTATCAGCCTATCTATACCTCTCCTAACTCATGTGATAGCATATGTGTTGGCCCATCCACACACCTCCTCTTCACATGTACAATACATCTCAATTTCGCTTCGCTCATAATGTCTTCTACGGAGGTCACTCTCAGCTTGCCAAGTATAACTTCATTCCTTATCATATCAGTATGCCCAAGCATTTGAGCATCTTCATCTCTCTATATTCATCTTTTAAACGTGTGCATTCTTGAATGGTCAACACTCTACCCCATACAACAAATTTGGTGTAACCATCATCCTATATAACTTAAGCCTTTGAGACACAATTCTTATCGCACAGTACCCCAGATTGAACCTCCATTTCATCCACTCGCTTTAATACGTACGATGTGTGACATCATCGTTGATCTTCCATATCCTTGGATTATGACCTAAGATACTTGAAACAAGAGCTAGTATTTATTCATTTCTCAAAAAATTTAAATAAATAAGGAACTTACAAGTGTAAAAGCAAAGTATTAGAGGACAAAATTCTTGGCTTATATTTTGTACTTTGGCAACAAAAGAGTCATGGAGATTGGAGAGTATTTTGGTTTGCTTAGTAAATATGAAGATAAAAGGATTATAAAATTAGGTTTTGGTGGAGTGGTAATTACTTGTTAATTTTTAATTAGACGTCTCATGTTTGAGCCTTGGAAATATAGTTATCTTTAATATAAAGAGTTTTATCCTAAAATGGAACGCAAATTCAAATTAATCAGACGCGAGTGCCGGACATAAGATTAAAAAACAACAACATCAAAAAAGGGATTATAAAATTAGTGCTAACAATGGCCTATAACTTTTGATATATAATTCCTATAGGTAGACACTATGAGGTGCAGTGGTTAATTGAGTATTATATTATAAAACACTAGAATTATGTATCAACTCATCATAATAGAATTGGAAAAATAACTAAATGCTAGTACTATATATGATTTCCATTTTTCTCCTCTTTATTTCAAGATGCTTTGAACAATGACTGCAATTTTAATTCGAGCAAAATAGAATTCATGTTCTATTTTTTAGTTTCTTATTCGATATTTGATATTTATGTTAAGGTTCAACTAAATTAGAATTCGAGCCATAAAGTCTTATAATGGATAAAATGCACTTCCGAATGAACGGAAATTTATATCCAACAAGATTTGAATCCAAATTTTTGAATTACAAATAAAAAAATACTTATCGCTCTATTACGACTTTCGTTGGTATGTAAAGCTTTATATTCAGTCTTCATTGTGTTTACAAAAACATCGATAACGTGCTAGGCATATTGCATGCGGTGCCTGTCCTAATTGCCATCTAATCATTCACTTTTTTTTTTTTTAAGATCTTTATTATCAACTTGAAAAGATTGATTCTATATCATAGAAAAAAGGCCAAAATAGTCCATATCTTTAGATTTACAGTAATCTTATTTCTTTTTAATGGGAGCACTATTAGTCCATATTCTTTGATAAAGTGATGCACTTTTAATCTCTAACTTTTAAAACCGTATTAGGCATAGTATAAGTTTTAGAAGTTCATCTTTCCAAATAATTAAGTAAAGTAATTAGATCATTGATTCCGCTCGTTTTTGTTCTTTCGCTTCAAGGCATGTCCGTCCCTTGTTGTGGTCAATACTCCATACGATAGTTAACCTTTTCTTCTCACTCGTAGGCTCTGGAGTACCCTCCATAGAGGGGGGAGAGAGTCGATTGAACATCTCAGCCATTAGCAGGAATTTCGCCCACATTCGATCCTCAATTCTTGTTCACTCCGAATGATCGTGTTGGGTGAATTGTGACCTCATACGGTTGTGTCGAGTAAGTAACAGTCGCTTCATCACAATACTTATTTATGGGCAAACATGTCACATTTTGACCAAGTATCCTACAAAGAGACTCCCGAGAGGCAGAAGTATTAAAGAAATGACCATATAGGAATGGGCGCATCATGACATCGCAAGATGTCTCACGCTCGGATGTTAGACTCCCGTTGCTGACATATGTCCCATGCCACCTTTCGTGAATAATTATGTCCAAAAATGAATTGCGATATAGCTCGTTGAATAAGCAACAACTCTATTTCCAACTCGTGCTATGAATATCATAAGTTAATGCCCTTATCGTTAATTTTTCGAGCAATTAAATGCCTCCTTTTTTAAAAATGAAATTCCCAACCATGTTAATTATTGTGTTTTTATTATTTTTGCGCTAACAAATAGAATATACAACTTTGCCATTGGAAGCCCTTTCCATTCAAAGGAGAATGATCCGCAAATTTGAGTTATGTAGCATAAAAAAGGTGCTAACCCTAGCTATTAGCTAAACTAATGAGATACTAAGAAGCATAGGTGGAAAAAAACTCATCTACTAGCTTGCTATCAAGCTAGTTAAGGATAAAAACATATACCATCATTCTCTTACTATTGAAAACTCTAAATACGTATTGAATGTCAGTAAGATCTTAATTAAATATATCTGTAGAAAGGTCAACTTTTAGGTAAATAAAGATAACAAACATGATGAAGATCTAATAATAAGAGTAACTAAGCTCAAGAATATGAAGTTCTCTTCTCTCGACAAGGTTAACTGGTGCTACTTTTAATAAACCTATCTTTTTAGTTTTTTTTGTGTTCCAACCATGTTAGATCACATATTGAAAGTAGAAACTTGTAAGTTAAATGTTTTATTTTTCTTTTCCAATGGGGGTAGGAGAAAGGGAAATGAGGAGCTGACTACAAAGTGGAGAATCAAACTCTTACCAATGAGAAATGAAGAATAGAACTCTCACCAATGAAAGGTAAAAAAAACCCGTTTAATCAACCAATTGAACTATAAAAATTCTCCCAAATTTGAGTTTTTGCCATCACAATTTTTCAAAGTTTTAAATTATATTGTTTGAACTTGCATTTTGATTTTTTTTAAAAATTTTTGTGAGTGAGTGCAAATCTCAAAAAGCCAAAACCTGATATGAGCGAAACTCAAAAATCAAAATCTAATTAAATTTCACGTCCGTATATATATATATATATATATTCAAAATATAAATTTTCAAAATCTAATCCCAAAATCTACGCCAACTGGAGATTAGTTGACAAAACAAAAGATTTATATTATGTCAAGTCTAATACAAGTCTACATGTTGTCCATTACATTTCATGATATATAGTCAGCCAATTACTTCTTCTAAATAAACTAAGATATTTCTGGCCCCTTCTCTCTGCTTTTTCCTCTTCTTTTTTCTCCCATTCATCATTCTCTCTTTGGCTCATTCTCCCAGAAAAACATTCTCTTCATCCGCCATTAACGCTCGCCGCATCACAAACTTGCAATCCACACATAATCAACAACTTGCAGCAATATTTATTTTGATCTTCCAATGTATGCATCTTTTGACCTATTAAAACTGTTTTTATTGCTTACTTTTTCATAGTATAGATCTACGTCTGCGTAATTTTTACGCAGATGCAGATCTATAGTTTCACGTGAACTTAGTAGCTTTTGCTAAAATTTTGTATTGATTTTTGTAATTAGTTGTTTATTGTTTATGAGAAATAGTATGATTTGATTGATTTTTTTTATTTTTTTTTGTAGAGTCAAAGAGGTTGGAGGATCAGATCTAGGATTATTTTTGTTGTGTTGAAGTCATGTCGTTTACAGGGACTCAACAGAAATGCAAGGCTTGTGAAAAGACTGTTTACCCAGTTGAGCTTTTGTCAGCTGATGGGATTAGTTATCACAAATCTTGCTTCAAATGTACCCATTGTAAAGGAACTCTCAAGGTAGTTTACTTAAAAGTTTTGCACGTTATAATCTTATTGCTATGTTTTTATTGTAGAATGGAGGTAGATGATTGATAGAATTGAGCTCAACTTGTATTGGGATTGAGTCGTAGTTGATTGATTAACTTGATTTTTTGTTGAGAGGACCATAGATTTCTCGGTGAGCTAGAGGTGGAGCGAGGATTTGAAGTTTATGGGGTTGGGATTCTAGCTCTTTTAAGTTTTGGGTCCTAAATTAATAATTTGTACATCTTCAATGGATTTTTAAAGATAAAATACAGGTTTCGACCAAAGCTACTGGATTCATGGAACCAAAAGCTATGTTCTAGCTTCACTGAAGCAAAGATTCAAACTTTTGAGTTAAAATGTGGAGCAAACCCCTAACTGATAGATTGCAATTTTTCATCCTACTTAAAGTTTTGCACATTATAATCTTCTTGCTATGTTTTTATTGCATTGTGTTTCTTTCTTGCATGAATAAAGTAGAATGGATGTAGATGATTGGTTAAGACTTGATTTTTGCCGAGAGAGCACCATAGATTATTGGGTTTTTCTTAATGTGTTGAGGTAGAAGCTAGAGGTTGAGCCAAGATTTGAAGCTTATGGGGTCAAGATTCTATTATAGTTCTTTTAAGTTGCCGGGTTCAAAATTAATAATTTGTGCATATTCAATGGATTTTTAAGACAAATACAGGTTTTGACCAAAGTCCAAAGCTACTGGATTCACGGAACCATAAGCTATATTCTAGCTCCACCCCTGGCAGATGCAAAGATTCAAAATCTTGACTTTTAGTGTGGAGCAAACCTTAACTGATAATAGATTACAATTTTTCATCCTAGATTTTTTCTTGATTTGAGTTGGAAAAATGATAAAAGGGTAAACTTCCGTTATCCTGATATTGGAGCATGATGCAATAGGAGTTGTAATTTGAGTTGCTACTGGCTCAATCATTACAATAATTGTCTTAGTGTATGTCGGTGGCGGAGAGAGAATTTTTATTATGGGGTGTTAAAGTATGAATAAGTAAAATCACGAAGAAGCAAAGGAGAGTCAATGTATATTATATATACATAAATTTATTTTTTTTACCTAGCTACATAGTATAATTTTCCGACAAAGGGATGTCAATTGACACCCCTTGACTACATGTGGCTACCGTTGGTGTATGTAGTATATGTAGAGTTCCAATATGAAAAGATTATGGTGTTTTCATGCATACTGACTGATGTTATATGTTTATGTGTTCTTTTGTTAGTTGAGCAGTTACTCCTCAATGGAAGGTGTTCTGTATTGCAAGCCTCATTTTGAGCAGCTCTACAAGGAATCTGGCAACTTCAACAAAAACTTTCAATCCCGTAAGTGTTTATTTCTTGCTTAATCCTTTCTTCAACATTAAAGACCATAATACTTTATCTAATATGAAAATGCATTTTACTTGTGTTAGCTGTGAAGTCAGCTGAGAAGTTAACTCCAATGCTGGTAACTATCTTTGCAACTTTTGATACCTAAGATTAACACACTGAAAGAGAAGAACAGTGTATTTTTCTTAGATCTGGATGCAATGTTGTGCCTCTTATTCTTTCTTCTCTTGCTTTTGCCACACAGACAAAATCTCCAAGCAAAGCTGCCGGCATGTTTTCTGGGACACAGGAAAAATGTGCCACCTGCGGTAAAACGGCTTATCCACTTGAGAAGGTATAGATATCAAATTCTCAAAATTTCACCCTATTATGATGTCTTTATTGAGGGATAAATTGTGCTTATCCTTTAGTTGGCTTTGGTCCACATTGTGAACCTTATCCGGGGAAGAGTGTTTGGTATTGAGGGGTCAGGGTGGGAGTTCTCATTTCAATAATAACTTTTTTGTTTCTGGAGTTAGTCTTGAGTGTCAAAAAGTTTCATCTCTTTCATCCACAAGAGATAGATTCAAAGTTGATTTCTGTTGTAATATTATGCACTCCTGTAATTTTAATCATTTTCTACTGGCACAAGAAAGAAGGTTCATCTTTCCTCAAATGTAA
Source organism: Solanum gracilifrons (assembly GCA_029582605.1). Taxonomy (NCBI): domain Eukaryota; kingdom Viridiplantae; phylum Streptophyta; class Magnoliopsida; order Solanales; family Solanaceae; genus Solanum; species Solanum gracilifrons. Next base: position 32,477 of record JAJOOH010013971.1, on the reverse strand, counting down.
ATATATAGGCCAGGTTTCAAAGTCGGAGAATCTCTCTTTCGATTGGAAACATGCTTTGTTGCTGCAGGATGATGGATAATAATATAATGACCCAAATGGGAATGGATGGTAGCTAATAATAGAGTGGTTGAAGTTTGCATGGTTGACAATTGTTGTGATGTGTCCGTATTCTTTTTAAATAAATATAGAATAGAACAGTGTTAGAAATGCCAGTATCATCAGTTCGTGGTAGTGACAGCAAATGTGTTGTCTATCCTCTTAAGACTTGCAGAAATTTAACTTAAGCATAGATGAACTTAGTTTCTTAAAATTCAAGCTTATTTGCTCACAGCATAATCATTAGTAGCTCTTTGAAGGAAGGATGTCATCCAGTGCACCACTCTATTCTACTTCCTCATTAGACATCCCACTGAATACTAACTCGAAATTATTAGGTAAGTTGTGTGTGCTATCACTGCTACCCCATCTTCGCAGCAGCCTCACACCAGTGAACTCTTCCACTTTTGAATTGTAAGGTAGTAAAGAACTTGAACTTTATTAGGTAAATTCAATTATGTGCTAGGTAAGAATTCCAAAATTAAAAAAAGGAAGAGTCATTTGAACCTTCTATATGCTTATTTTAGGAAGTTAGTTGATCTGATTATTGTTAACCTATGTACTTATTTTGATATCTAAATGTAGCCATCTCCGAATATTGGAACTTTTCAAAATTGAACTACATATACGTTGACTTGTTTATATTCCAGAGTTTTTGAGCTTTGAGTTCATTTCATCATTTAAATTGTTGACAACATTTGTCCCTGTTCTGTTGACTACAAATTGTTAATGTCTTTATCTTTTTGAGATGTAAGTATGAACTTTGAAGGGTACCTTCTGGACCATTCATTTTTCAGAACTCCGAAACTGGAGTAGTTCAACCGCAGGCCTTTTTTCTGCAACACTTCAATTTCTTGACATACATCTAAGTTGATTGAACCATTTTTTCAGGTGACAGTGGAGAACCAAAGTTATCACAAGTCGTGTTTCAAGTGTTCTCATGGTGGGTGCTCTTTAAATCCTTCGAATTATGCTGCCCTAGATGGGATTTTGTACTGCAAACCTCATTTTTCACAGCTTTTCAAGGAGAAAGGCAGCTACAATCATTTAATCAAGTCTGCTTCAATGAAGCGTCCAGCAGCAACTGTTCCAGATTCTTAAACTGTATCTCCATCAACTGTTTTATCCAGGGAGCTTGGTGTCTTTCAATATTTGTTTTCTTCTTCTTTTCCGTATATCTCCAATTGGTGTGCCATTTTGGTTTACTGTGTGATCTGATTTCCACAACTGTGAAAACTTATCCTTTCGTTGTTGTTGTCCCTTTTAACTTTCGGATGTTAAATGTTCCTGCTGTTTTATCATGACCTTTGGCGGGAAAGTTGTGCAGTTCTTACTAGTGTTGTTACCTGATCGTCCTCTCATGCTGTTCTTTATCTTTGTTGGCATGCACTTTTCAATTATTAGATTCTAATAGGCTGATTAGTAATAAATAGTTGGTTTTGGTATCCTGTATTTGAAACCAACACCAACTAGCTCAACTAATCCAGATTTGACTTGGTAAACCAATTACCAAGAAGGCTTGAATCAAAAACTTCTAGTCAACGGTAGAAGGATCACACCTATTCTACCATCACTTGGTGGTGTACTATTAGAGTTCAATTTTCTTGGTATTTTTCAACTTAAGGGGCAACTTTTACCACCAGCAAAAGAACCTTGTTCTGTTAACGACTTTAGGTAGGTACACACATCCTCCCAGTGGTGTCAAAAAGGATGTCGCGACCAATTCAGTCCAACGCTCCTCTCCTCTCTGACATTTATCGATATAATTGTCAACAGGTTTGGCATTCTCCTCTCCAAGTTCAAGGAAATAAAATCCAGACGAAAGGAAGAAAAGCAGCAAGATGGTGCACATTGTTACTGCTCATGGAAGTTCATGAATTGTTACAAATTTAGTGCATTTGCCAACTTCCTGCTCTATGTAATGTATTTTGTTTGCTGGATTATTGGTGGACATTTTACTAAAGGTCTATAATTTACCTCTTATGTGATTCTTGTTGAAGCATAAACCCAAAGAGCACCTGCATCGCGAAAGATTTTAAAGTGGACTCCCCATTGAGAAGATCAACAAGATTTCGCGATTCTCTAGTGAATTTATTCCAATTTCAAGAGCTAGGATTGAATTATTATTGATATACCAATTCGATCTGAGTTCGCTTATTATACTGGGCATTTTCAATAGTATGCCTTGAAGCGGACTTGAACGCACAAGATTTTGTGTTTCCATTGTCTTTGAGGAGTTGTAGGATGGGATGGTCAGATTGCAAAAATTGTTCGGAAGCTATATCATCAAAATATTCGCGGGCTAACATATAAGAAATTGAGAAAATCGCATAATATTTGTAAAATAGCTCATATGTGCAAAAAACATGGTGAAACTTCACGTATTGCTCCCCCGAATCTCTATGGAGGGTTTCGTAAAAGTTTTGTAAAAAAAATCGTCTTGAAGCCATATCATCAAAATATTCATGGGTTAACATACACGAAAAATTGATTTTTTTTCTAATTAATGTAAAATGGTTCCTAATTGCCCAACATATGTGCAAAAAATAGTGAGGCTTCACGTAGTGCTCCCCCAACTCTCTACGGAGGGTTCCGTAAAGGTTTTGCAAAAAAATCATCTAGAAATCAAATCACCTAAATATTCATGGGCTAACACACGAAAAATTGAGAAAATCATCTAATTTCGATAAAATGGTTCCTCAATATCTAAAATATGTACAAAAAAAGTGAGGCTTCACACACTGCTCCCCCAACTCCCTACGATAGGTTCCGTGAAGGTTTTAAAAAAACTATAGTCCGAAAGTCTTATCACCAAAATATTTATGGGCCAGCATACAAGAAAAACTAAGAAATTCATCTAATTCCTATAAAATAGCTACTTAATGCCAAAAATATGTGCAAAAAATGGCGAGGCTTCATGTACTCTTCTTCAACTCCTGAAAAACCAAGTAAGTCACCGAATTTCTAAAAGTTGGCTCATAAACGCGAAAATATGCCTGAAAAAATTGATGGGACTGTACGTAATGCTACCCCAACTCATTACGAAGGTCCTCAGAAAGTTTTTTCAGAAAAAAATTTTGAGTGCTCCGAGGCGCAAGATCCATCGACTAATACACACATGAAAAACAAAGAAAAAATGCGTAATTTCTAAGAGTTGGCTCGTAAATGCAAGATGATGGGACTATACATAATGCTTCCCCAACTCACTACGAAGGTCCTCATAAAGTTTTTTCAGAAAAATATTTTGGGTGCTCCGAAGAGCCAGATTCATGGGCTAATACACACGAAAACCCAAGAAAATCACGTTATTCCTAAAAGTTGGCTCGTAAATGCGAAAAATGCATGAAAAAAATGGTGGGACTGTACGTAATTATTCCCCAACTCATTACGGAGGTCCTAATAAAGTTTTTTTAGAAAATGTTTTGAGGAGCCCCATGACGCTAGATCCATGGGCTAATACACACAAAAAATCAAGAGAGTCAAGTAATTCCTAAAAGTTGGCTCGTAAGTGCGAAAACATGCCTGGAAAAAATAATGAGACTGTACGTAATGCTTCCTCAACTCACTACGGGGGTCCTCATTAAGTTTTTTCAGAAATTTTTTTAGGTACTTCGAGGCACCATATCCATGGGATAGTACACATGAAAAACAAACAAAGTCGCATAATTCCTAAAAGTTGGCTCATAAATGCGAAAATTTGCCTGAAAAAAATGGTGGGACTGTACGTAATGCTTAACCAATTTATTACAGAGGTCCTCATAAAAAATTTTAAAAAAGAAATTTTGGGTGCTCCGAGGCACCAGATGAATGAGCTAGTACACCCGAAAAATCAAGAAAGTCGCGTTATTTCTAAAAGTTGGCTCGTAAATATGAAAAAATGCCTCAAAAAATGATGGGACTGTACGTAATGCTTTGCAAACTCATTACACAGGTCCTCATAGAGGTTTTTCTTTAAAAAAAATTGGGTGCTCCGAGGCACTAGATTCATGGGCTAATAAATACGAAAAACAAAGAAAGTTGCTTAATTCTTAAAAGTTGGCACATAAATGTAAAATTATGCCTGAAAAAATGATAGGACTGTACATAATGCTTCCCTACTCATTATGGAGGTCCTCATAAAATTTTTTGAGAAATTTTTTTGGGAGCTGCGAGGCGCCAGACCCATGGACTAATACATATGAAAACCAAGGAAGTCGCATAAATTCCTAAAAATTGGCTCGTTAATTCTAAAATATGCCTCAAAAAAACGGTGGGACTGTATTCAATGTTTCCCCAACTCATTATAGAGGTCATCATAAAGCTTTTTCAGCAAAAAATTTTGGGTGCTCTAAGGCACCAGATCCATGGGCTAATATACAGGAAAAAACTAAGTTGCGTAATTTCTAAAAGTTAGCTCAAATATGCAAAAATATCGATGGAACTGTACGTAATGCTTCCCTAACTCATTATGAAGGTTCTCAGAAAATATTTTTGGGCGCTTGAGGCGCCAAATCCATGGACTCATACACATGAAAACCAAGATAGTTGCGTAATTCCTAAAAGTTAACTCGTAAATGTTAAAATATGGATGAAAAAATGGTGGGATTGTATGTAATGCTTCTCCTACTCATTATAAAGGTCCGCATAAAGTTTTTTCAGAATTTTTTTGGATGTTACAAGGCGCCAGATCCGTGATTACTAAAGTTTGTTTGTAAATGCAAAAATATGTTTGAAAAACAGTGGGATTGTATGTAATGCTTCCCCAACTCATTACGAAAGTCCTCATAATATTTTTTAAGAATTTTTTTGGGTACTTTGAGGCTACAGATCCATGGGCTAATACACAAAAAATAAAAAAAATTGCGCAATTCCTGAAGTTGGCTTGCAAATGCGAAAATATGCAAACAAACAACAATGAAACTATACATAATGTTTCCCTAACTCATCATGGAGGCTCTCATAAAGTTTTTTAGGAAAGAAAAATTTAGGTGCTTCGAGGCGCCAGATCCATGGGCTAATATGCACGAAAAACCAAGAAAATTGTGTAATTTCTAAATGTTGGCTCGTAAATGCAAAAATTGTAATGACCCGTAAAATTATTTTTGGAAATTATCATAAAAATTACCATTTTACCCCTTTTGATAATTGCATGAGTCAATTTTGATCAATCGGTGGAGTTGGTTTGAAATTTTTTGAGCTATTTGTTAATTACGATTGTTTAGGTGGGTGATTTTTAAACAATTAATTTTAATTGGTGACTAATGGGCTAAGATCATAACTTATTTAATACCATATATGACCCATATTTTAGAATAAGTTAATTGAGGTTTAACAATTTCTGATATAATTTGGTAAACCCAGAAGAAAAAAGAAACCCTTGCAGCGTCTATTTCAGGTAAGAATTTTCATGATTATTACTTTTAGAAAGAGTCAATGTTGTTCACTGTTTAGGTTTAATCATTAAAGCACTCTGTTTATGTGTCTTTTGGTTAATAATTCTCATTCGTTAGTTTATTTTTTTTGTTTGTTTGTTAGTTGTTGGTCCATATTTTTGTTGAGGAAAAGAAATTGAGGTGCTGCTACTTGAATTCTGTAGAAAATTATATTATATTGGTAGAACATTGTGAGTAATGATTAGGTAATGATTATAGGCTAATCATAGGGGGTTGAGATAACACAGAATGAATCATTGGTTTGGGAGTAAGGTTCCACAATCTGCACGTCATCTACTAAGTTGTCGATGGAACGAGTTGGTCTTTTCCTTCTTTTCTTTTCATAGTTATTACATTATAATTCAAGTTTTGCTATATTGAGATAAATAATTAAATATAATGGTATAAAATTACATGAATATCATTAGGTTGATGACATATGGAGAAAAGTGAAAAAGTTGACATGCTATTGGCATCAAGATTAGGAATTTGATTTTAGATTTGAGTGAATTTTTGGGTCTTGGCTAGACAGAAAGTAATGTGGGTGTTTTTAGTTTCAAAACCTTATTGTGATTATTAATGTGAATAGATTGCTTTGAGTTGAAAGTTCAACGAAAGGGAAAGGCTCAAGTCCCGGAGTAAATTCTTATTTGATTCAGGCAAGTGAATTTCTAAACTCTTGTTAAGTGTATGAAATTTGTGTATTTCCTTGTAATATGTGTTTGGGGGTAACGAGACTGGGTGATGGGTTGACTTGTCCACACTGATTAATGCTAATGATGAAAAAGGGGTAATAAAAGACAATGTGATTAATTGTTTGTGTGTGATGTGTTGAGAATGGTTTGAAAGGCTTGTTGAATTATTGTTGATGTTGTATCATGATTGTGTTATTGTGAATTGTGCAATGTTATGAAAATGGTCATCTCATCATTATTTGTGTGAACATGTCATTTGCATTGTTCTGAGACATGGTTGTGACAAGTGTTATGTGAATTGAGAAGGAATAAGAAATTAAAGAGGATGTACCATTTCGAGGAACGTATCGCTCGCTGCGATGGTTACTATTATTGAGGGTAGTATCGCGCGCCGCGATGATTACTATTATCGAGGGTCGTATCGCGCTCCGCGATGGATACATGGACATATATATCCCCCATGGGTCCCGGACTAAGAGACAGCGGGTGTGTATCACTAGGTCAGACATGCATCAATATACTTGACATTGCATTCCATCGCATTGCACATATTTATCATTAGTGAACTTGATATTGTGTTTTGTTGATATTGTGAGTGCCTTTCTGTAGAACTTTGATTGATGAATATTGAGTTTGTTGTTGAGGATATGCAATTGTTAGAATGTTGTTGTTGAGCTGTGTGCTATGTGAATTATGAACTGTTAGGTTGACTGGTTTTATATAGGTTGTAGTTATAGAGGTTGTAATTGATAGATATTGAGCTTTTTGTTGAGAATATGTGATTGGTAGAATATTATTGTTGAGATATGTGCTTGTGAATTGTGAACTGTTAGGTTGGGCTGGTTTTATGCAGTTTGTAGTTGTGGAGGTTCGGTTGTGGTGTAAGGAGTACTCGTATTCTATCCCCTTAGCTTGTGTTTAGAGGTTTACTTGCTGAGTACCGTGTGGTTTGGTACTCACCCTTTGCTACTACATTTTTTTGTAGGTTACTAGCCCGGACCTTTGTGATATATTCTCTTCTTTTTCGAGGCTTCTTGGAGATTTGTGAGGTAGTTGTTTGTCATCTCAGCAAAGTTTCTTACTCCTATTTATGATCTTATTCTATTCTAGAAATAAAGTCATTTGAGACTTGTGTTTTCTTTTGAATCAATTGTAATACTTTAGAGGCTTGTACACGTGACAATCAGATTTTGGGTGTATTTTTGAGTTGATTATGAAATTTCCGCATTTTATTGTAATGGTTGAGTTTTAGGCTAATTTGTCTTGGTAGGATAAGACAAGTGTCATCACGTCGATTTTTAAGTTGTGACAAAAATATGCCTGAAAAAAATTATGGGGCTGTACGTAATGCTTCCCCAACTCATTACATATACCCTCATAAAGTTTTTTCAAATTTTTTTTTGGATGCTTAGAGGCGCTAGATTCATGGGCTAAATACACACGAAAATAAAGAAAATTACGTAATTCTTAAAAATTCGCTCATAATTTCGAAAATATGCTTGAAAATTGATGAGATTGTACGTAATGCTTCCCCAACTCATTACAGAGGTCATCATAAAGTTTTTTCAGAATTTTTTTTGGCTGCTTCAAGGCGTCAGATCCATGGGATAATACACACAAAAAAAATCAAGAAAGTCACATAATTCCTGAAAGTTGGCTCGTAGATGCAAAAATATGCCTGAAAAAATTTGTGGAATTGTACGTAATGTTTCCCCAATTCATTACAGAGGTCTTCATAAAGTTTATTCAATTTTTTTTTTGGGTGCTCTAAGGTACCTGATCCATGGGCTGATACACACGAAAAACTAAGAAATTGCATAATTCTTAAAAGTTGGCTCATAAATATGAAAATATACCTGAATAAATTATGGGATTTGTAATGTTCTCAACTCATTACGGAGGTCCTAAAAAAAAATTCAGAAATTTTTTTTGGGTGCTCCGAGACACCAGATCTATGGGATAATACACACGAAAAATAAAAAATATTCCTAAAAGTTGACTTGTAAATGCGAAAATGTGCTAGAAAAAAATGGTAGGACTGTACATAATGCTTTCACAACTCATTATAGAAGTGTCCTTATAAAAATAAATTTGTGTGTTCTGAGGCACCTGATTTATGGGCTAATACACACGAAGAATAAAAAAAAACGCGTAATTTTTAAAAGTTGACTCGTAATGCGAAAATATGCCTGAAAAAAATAGTGAGATTGTACGTAATGCTTCCTCTACTCATTACAGTGGTCCTCATAAAGTTTTTTGAACTTTTTTTTGTTGCTCCAAGACACCAAATCCATGGGATAAACACATGAAAAAAATTAAGAAAGTCGGGTTATTCCAAAAAGTTTGCTCGTAAATGCAGAAATATAAAAAAATTAAGAAAGTCGGGTTATTCCAAAAGGGTAGGACTATACGTAATGCTTCCCTAACTTATTACGGAGGTCCTCATAAAGTTTTTTCAGAAATTCTTTTTAACGTGCTTCGAGGCGCCAGATCCATTGGCAAATACACACGAAAAATCAAGAAAGTCGCGTAATTCCTAAAAGTTGGCTTGTAAATGCCAAAATATGCTTGAAATAATCAGAAAAATTTACGCAAAGCTTCCCCAAGTCATTATGAAGATCCTCTTAAAGTTTTTCAAAAACAAATTGAGTTCTCTGAGGTGCCAGATCCATGTGTTAATATACACGAAAAATGAAAAAAGTCGCTTAATTCCTATTTGGCTCGTAATTGTGAAAATATGCCTGAAAAAGATGGGATTGTACGTAATGTTTCCCCAACTCATTAAAGGGGTCCTGATAAAGTTTTTTAGAAAAAAGTTTTTGGTGGTCCGAAGCGCCAGATCTATTGGCTAATACACACGCAAATCAAAAAGTCGCGTAATTTCTAATAGTTGGCTCGTAAAAAAATGAAGGAATTGTACGTAATGCTTTCTCAACTCATACGGAGGTCTTCATAAAGTTTTTTCAGAAAGCAATTTCGGTTGCTCCAAGGCGCCAAATCCATGAACTAATACACACCAAAAAAGTTGCGTAATTCCTACAAGATGACTAGTAATTGCGAAAATATGCCTAAAAATTGTGGGAATGTATGTAATGTTTCGCCAACTCATTACGGAGGTCCTCCTAAATATTTTTCAGAAAAAAAATTTGGGTGCTACGAGCCGCTAGATCTATGGGCTAATATACACAAAAAACAAAAAAAGTCGCATAATTCCTAAAGTTGGCTCATAAATGCGAAAATATGCCTAAAAAAATGGTGGAATTGTAATCATTTCCCAACTCATTACAGAGGTCCTCATAAAATCTTTTTAGAAAATTCTTTTGGGTGTTCCTAAGCACTTGATCTATGGGCTAATATACACGAAAAATCAAAAAAGCCGCATAATTCCTAAAAATTTGCTCATAAATGTGAAAATATGCCTAAAAAATGGTGGGACTATACATAATGCTTTCCTCATAAAGTTTTTTCTGAATTTTTTTTAGGTGTTTCAAGGCTTTATATCAATGGGCTAATACACATGAAAATCCAAGAAAGATGTGTAATTCCTAAAAGTTGACAGGTAAATGCTAAAATATGTCTTAAAATGGCGGGACTATACGTAATGCTTTCCTAACTCCTTACGGAGGTTCTCATAAAATTTTTTCAGAATTTTTTTTGGGGTGTCCAAGGCAATCCATGGACTAATATACACGAAAAAATAAAAAGCCGTGCAATTTCTAAAAGTTGGCTTGTAAATGCGAAAATATGCTTGAAAAAGTGGTGGGATTATCTGTAATGATCCCCCAACTCATTACGGAAGTCCTCATAAAGTTTTTTCAGAAATTTTTTTAAGGTGCCCAAAGGCGGCAATCCATGGGCTAATACACATATAAAACAAAGAAAGTCGCATAATTTTTAAAAGTGTGCACGTAAATGCAAAAATATGCCTTAAAAATGTCAGAACTTTATGTAATGCTCCCTAACTCATTACAGAGGTACTCATAAAAAAATTTCAGAAAATATTTTGAGGTACCCCAAGGCGGCAAATCAATGAGCTAATACACATGAAAAACAAAGAAAGTTGCGTTATTTCTAAAAGTTGGGTTGTAAATTCAAAAAATATGCCTTAAAAATAGCGGTACTATAATGTTCCCGCAACTCATAACGGAGATCGTTATAATATTTTTTCAGAAAACTTTTGAGGTGCCCCAAGGCGCCAGATCCATGAGCTTATACACACTAGAAAATCAACAAAGTCGTGTACTTCTTTAAAGTTTACTCGTAAATGCGAAAATATGTCTTAAAAGGAACTATACATAATGCTCCCACAAGTCTCACCAAAATATTCATGGCTAACAAACACGAAAAGTGAGAAAATCGTTTAATTCCTGCAAAATGGCTCATAAATGTAAAAAATATGTGCAAAAAATGGTGAAGCTTCACGTATTTACCCCCCAACTCCCTACTGAAGGTTCTGCAAAAACAATTGTCTAAAAGTCATATCACTAAAATATTCATGGGTTAACAAACATGAAAAACTGAAAAAACCGCTTAATTCTTGTTAAATGGCTCTTAAATGTCCGAAATACGTGCAAAAAATAGTGAGGTCTCACTTACTGCTCCCTCAATTCATTATGGAGGTTCCTTAAGGTTTTACAAAAAAAATCGTTTTGAAGCCAAATCTCCAAAATATTCATGGTTTGACACATATATAAACTTGAGAAAATCACATAATTCCAGTAAAATGGCTCCAAAATGAGCTAAATACGAGCAAAAAATGTTGATGCTTCATGGACTTCTCCCCTAACTCCCTATGAAGGGTTCCGTAAGGGTTTTACAAAAAAATCGTCCAAAAGTCATATCACCAAAATATTCATGGGCGTTACACATGTAAAACTCAGAAAATCACTTGAATCTTTAAAATTGATCCTAAATGAACAAAATATATGCAAAAAATTGTGAGGCTTCGCGTATTGCTCCCCAACTCCCTACGAAGGGTTCTGTAAAGGTTTTATAAAAATATCGTCCAGATGACATATCAACAAAATATTCATGGGCTAACACACACGAAAAGCTGAGAAAATTCCTAATTCCGGCAAATGGCTCCTCAATGCCCAGAATATGTGCAAAAAATAATGAGGCTTCACGTAATGCTCCCCCGACTCCCTACAGAAGGTTTCATAAGAAATCTTCCGAAAGCCACATCACCAAAATATTTATGGGCTAATAGACCGGAAAAACTAAGAAAATCGCCTAATTCCTATAAAATGGCTCCTAAATATCCAAAAATACATGCAAAAAATGGTGAGGCTTCACGTACTGCACCCCCAACTCCTTACAGAGGATTGCATAAAGATTTGTCAAAAAAATCATCCGAAAGTCGTGAAATAATTAGTTCCACTATTTTAGTGTAAACTAGTTTACAGAACTAATTAATACTCATAATCAAATGTATGATAAAATAATCCCACATTTTTTATTCCAAGATCATTAGAAAGGAATATTGGTTGAAACCACACAACTCCATGTTGATAACAATTATTGATCGCCGCACTTTAGGACTCAAAGTGTGGGACTTTTCTATTGATTGATAAGAGTATATATCACATTTGTAGCCTATAAATAGTACTTTACACACAATGCTATAACAACACACTTTTATTCTTGAGCAAAAAGCTTTCCATTTCACATTAAATTTGTCTTATTATATTCATTTACTATGTTGTCCTCCAATGCAAACGAGTTATGCTAAGACGTGTGTCCTTGATCTCATACAAGTTCAATTGCACCATTTTGCTCGTAAATAAGATGTTATGACATATCTAAGAAAACAAGTTCACCATACCAATCAAACTATGTCATATAAATAAAAAAAGGCTGAGACACAAACTCTTCACTAAGCAGAAAACCAGCAATGGACCATTTCATCTTTGGATCCTTTACAAGTCAATCATTGAATGATAAATATTTTCCTCACACAAAAGAAGCCATTTATAAATTTCTAATATTGAGATCCTTTTTCATTAATAAATCAATTTGACAACTATATAGTGACATATTGTGTGTAGTCTCAATTTTACAATCTTTCTGAAAGAATAAAAGACAAAAAGATAGACAAATCAAGTCACTTCTTAAGACTTGCTATTCAGCCTATTCCTGTTCTCTTGGCTGTTACAGATGAAAGCCTGTTTCACAGGTTTTTCAGGGCAAAAGATAAAATTTGAGGAGAAAATTTGTGGCACCAAATGCAAGAGCATGATCCGCGACTTGCCTTGTGAAAGTGAATCATTTCTTGAACAAACAATTAATTTCAGAAGTCGCAAGTGGAAAATTTTCAATGCTCATTTACTACGTTTCTTCGCTTCACTATAGAGTATGACTCCAAAAACTGTAAGTGCATAGCCCAGCATCCCTGTAACTGACACCGGGTTTCTAAATATTAAGATTGAGATGACTACAGCTACAGCTCCTTTTGCGTTTCCCAGGACCTGTAAGTGCAAGCAACTTTTGTTATAAGCGCAAACAATCTATAGAAGAGATTAAAAAAAAAGGGTACATTCCTCCTTAGCCAAAAAGAAAAAGGTAAATGCAGAGAATCACGGAACACAATAACTGAAGGGAAAGATATAACTATAGACCATCCAGGTATTACCGAGAAATCAAGATCTCTTGCCCTCTTATAAAATGAATAGAAGAAAATGATTTTTCCAGATCTCGTGTAAAAATGAAACCAATTTTCTCGTATTGCCCTCTCTCTATCCCAATTTTAATTTAGTCAGTATCCTATCTAGTCCATCAAAATACCTGGCACCTTTACTCAAATGGTAAAATCTTCATTTCCAGAATTTAAATGAATTTGCTTCAAATTAGCTTCCACTTTCCTTAAACACAAAGTTCTAGCACCTTTTGTATAACTACAAAACTTACATGGTTCAACTTCTCCTGTTTCATCAAATAATACTGTAATTTATGTTCCCCAAAGCATGAAACAGCAACATTTTCAACTCTTTCCTTTGCATAATGCTAGTTCGGGACAAATCATGAATTATTTTACTATAGTTTTGCTATGTTGTGATTCATATATAAACAATTGGATTATCGTTTACAAAATATTTCCAAACTCTACGAAACGAACCATTTCACTTTTGTGCTTGATGTATGTGCTAATTACAGGGATCCATGACCTACATGTAACTCTTCTTCGTGGTTCATTACACGACAATCCCCACCGAACTCTAAAGAGGATGAGTCTCGAAGTGAAAACTTTTTTTAAAACAAAAAAAAAAGTAAACACAGGAACATTCTGAAATGAAAAGTTATCTCCATTAACGGGTTTAACATGGGAAGTGAAAATTCCCTACAAGGGACTGTGCTTGAGTACTCCTAATTCTGTCCAAACTTCAAGTGGGTGCCCATCAGGCCAGCACCACCCCTATAATCTTTATCCTTCACTTGTGTTTTTGTATATTTTTTCCAAAGTTTGATTCAATTAAACACATAAAAGTCTGCAACAATAAATATAAAACAGCATAGAAATGGAATCCAAATGTTTGAAATAACAAACTCTTGGTAACTAAATGTCAGAAAGAAATAGTAAACATCAAAAAGAAATCATAGATGAAAACATCGAACCACAATGCAGACTGTTCACTAGGGGTACAGAACTATCCAAGAATACAGAATTCGATATTTTTATGTTTATCAGAAGTTAGAATATCAAGAGCAAGAAAGACAATGAAACTATGAAAGTGCCTCCCAGAAAATAATATGATCAAACTAAGCCTAGCTATATTTGATGAAGCAAAGAAAGAGACAATTTTTTTGAATAAGTAGGTCCCCAGTCCACGCATAATTTGTGGAGTTACCATGAAATTCATAGATCAAAGATCACAACAATCAACATAATTTCTTCATCAGATTGCAGCAATCATCTATGAATTCAAAGAGCAACACTCAATCTTTTCTGACAAGTGACAAAACTAAAGACTAATTCATATAAAAAGAAATCTGACTAGTAAATGAGGAGGAATACCTGAAGAGTCAGGGCACTGGTGTGTTTTGTCACCAGAAAGTTGGTCAGATTTACAAAATATGCCAGCGCAGAATTGAATAGCAAAAGCCAGATGATTCTACTATCATCTCTTGCAAGTGCCAATGTGATGCCAACTACATTTTCTTCCATCATAAGTGTTGCCGGTAACAGAAATACAACTGCTATGGGAGCCATATAGAGTAGAAGGTTCATGGAATTCAGCTTCTCCCTTTATTCATAAAGAAACATTTCAGAATTCATATATCCTAGGCCCAATATGTTCACATCAAAAAGCACAAAACTAGGCTACGGATTCACTAGTATGTAAAGTACATATTTATATGTGCAGTAATTACCCTTCAGAAGAAAGCAAAATCCCCTGAAGCACTGACTTGAGTGCTCTTGCAGCTGTTGCACCGATACAAATTATGAATCCAAATAGATGAAAACTTGGTTCACCCTGAGAGGATATATGGAAATGAATCAGACACAAATAAATTTCTCCATCAGCATTGTGCAAATAAAATGAATCAGCTAATACAGTTTTTGAAGAAGGAAACTGCTACAAATTAGTCATATAGAATATCGATGCAAGCCCTCAGAAGGTACTTCGTTCACACCCTAAACATTGTGCTACTATTAAATCTATAATCTGAAGAAAGAACTTGCTCTCAATCATATAACAAGGAAATAAATACTAATCACTTCTCTTTTAGCAGATTCATTCATCATAACAATAATTACCTAACCATATTATGTTAACAATACATAGAAGGACCAGTTCTACAAACAGTATTACACCCTTGATCATGAAATAACTAGGAGGTTTCATGGTATTTCTTCACAGCTAACACAAAGATCCCCCACTCTTGTATATTCTACCAATCCCACCCCTCGACTCCCTAAAAGAAAGAAGGAAACAAACAACGAGAAGGAAAACAAATTGCAATAGAAACTATATTAGTTTCTAAAGTAGACATGATAGATTTTCTTCCACATATTAGACTACTAAAACAAAAATTCTCATAAACTTGGTCATGTAGAATATTAATGCAGTCCTTGTTATAAGCCTAGATCAGAAGATTTTCCTTTTGCCACATTCCAAATATACTGAAGCCCCACTGAATAAATAGCCTGACTTTATTGAGCTAAGAAGCTGGTGGTATGCAGCCAAATCACCACTATGATTTTTTTTTGATAACCACTCTATTGAGCTAAGAAGCTGGTGCATGCAGCCGAATCACACTATGATTTTTTTTGATAACCACTCTATTGAGCTAAGAAGCTGGTGCATGCAGCCAAATCACCACTATGATTTATTTATTTTTATGACCGTGGTGTCTAGATCAGCTTTCACGCACCTTGACTAATTACAAGAAATATCTCCCACAAGCAACATCTACGGGGTAACTCTGTCCACCAGGACAGATGGAAAAAAACCACCTAGTGCTCTTTTGTCTCTACTAGAATTTGAACCAGCAACATTGACCACTAGGACAAATCACCACTATGATTCCCAAAGTTTCAAACGATTATATTAAAAGATCACGAATTTAAAGCCTAGTTGATTAAACTAACCAAAAACAGATCAAAAGCATTAGACATAGTACCACAATACAACTATAATCTCAATGAATTATCATTATCATTAGACAATAACCACAATTCAACTACAAATTTAACGAAATATAAAAAGGGCATACCCCACTGGCGATGACAACCCCGGTGACAACAGGAATTAGAGTGACATAAGTCAACCATGCCTCCCTCTTAAATGTCATCAAGTAAGCAAATACAGCAGTAAAGAAAGGTGTAGTAGCACCTATAGCCTGATTAAAAGATACTGGCAAATACCTAAGTGAGATGTTGCCACTAACAACAGATGTACAAAAAATAAGACTCAAAGCAGAGATCTTCATAAATTGAACCCTAGATCTTATAGTCTGCATTGGTACAATTTTCATCCAAGCAATAGCTATATAACTCAGTAAAGAACAAGCAGTCATATGACACATAGTAAGAAAAATTGGGTATTTAAACCCATAATTGCTTAACAAATACTTGTTCAGTAACAAAACCCCAATATTTGATGAATACCAAGCTGTTACTAGCCCAATTGTAAAGAATTGACCTGAACTCTTCATTGCCGACATTATAAACTGATCTAATCAATACCCACAACCCTAAATCTCACAAACAACAAAACCCACAAAGGAAAAACTTTATAGAACCAAATACACCCAAAACCAAAAATCAAAAATCAAGAATTTCGAGTAATAAAGTAAAAAAAAATATAGAAATATTATGAAGGAGAAAGGAGAATGGATCTTCTAGGAGTAGAAAAAGAGAAAACAAGAAGTAATTTTGAAACCATTAATTGGATCTGATTCAATTTCTTCAGCAACAATCAATTCAATTCAACACCAAATTTTATTTTTTTTTAAAATGAGTGAATTTGCAGCAACTTTTACTTGTACTGAACAAACAAAACTAAAAAAAAAAAATGGAAAACTTTTTGGAGCAAATATAGAAAGATAAAGAGAGAGGTTTTTGAGGAATGAAAAATGGAGTTTGAGAAAGACGACCGACGAATTTGCAGAGAGAAAGGGTGGGGGTGGGGGTAGGGGGTAAACGCGTGGGAGAAAGAAAGTGTTTGAGTAGTGCTATTAGTCTTTTTTTAGTAAATTAATTAATTTGTTTTAATTTTACATAAAAAGAAAAAAGAGTCCAATTTTTGGTTGGATTCTTTTATTTGTTTCTTTGAATTTTTCTTTTTTTTTTTGGGAAGGGTAGGGGTAAGAAAGAGAAGTTTAAAAAAATAGGGACTAGGATGATGGTAAAATTAGAACTTTGATTCAGTCGTTGAAACAGATTCAAAATTTAAAATTTGTGGATTTTTATAATCTTGCTTTAGTTATTATGTTAGTTTGTTATGGTTGTTGCTCATTTTTGGTATGTTATGTTATTGCTTTTTTATATCTTCTTTATTTTTGTATGGTTATTTTACATGCTTTAATGTTCGTTACTCGAGCTGAGTATCTTTCAGAAATAGTCTTTATTTCTAAGACTATATTGAGGTTTTTGTTGTTGTTGTATTAATAGTATTAGAGTTATAATTAAATAATTAATAATTTTTTTAATATATGTATTTGATATTTAATCATAAATTATTAAATTCTATCAATAACTATCTTTCGATTAACCTAGCCTCCTCCATTCGTTAGGAGTTAGGACTAACAACAATCTTTAGATTAACCTAGCCTCCTCCATTCATAACAAGGAGTAGTACAGAAATATTTACATATTATCCATAAACTACTCTTGAATCTATGGATGATACTCTATAAATCCAATATACAAGTCTTTTATTTTAGTTTTCTCACGAAATTAATATAAAGTAAGAAATGACCAATTAAAGGAGATTGCTAAAAGGCCAATTCCATTTGTTTAAAATTGGAATTTTAGTGATAATAAAAGTGGCATTTTGGTAGACTTGTATATGAATGTATAAAAAGGGGCACTTTGTTTGACTTTTATTAGGTATCTTTATTATTCTAATTGTAATATTAAATTCAATGTTTTTGTTTTTTGAGCATTTTTCGTGCAAGCCGGCCAACTTACATGTGTCTGGGAGAATTTTACTGTTAAAAATAATATTATGCGTAATTAACACAAAAAGTAAAGTAGACAAATTATTAATATTTATAAATATCTTGATTTTTTGAAGTATACTAATAAATAATTAACATCCTTGCTGGCTTTTGTGGTAGTGGTTCATTTTTAGTTGGCATTTTCGCATTTCTTTTTTCTATTTTGATAATATTTATTTGTATATCTCGACTAATTCTAAAATCACCTAATGTTTTTATTGAAATGTGAACTTGAGACCTCATATTCTTGACCCTCTTCCTTTTCATTTTTCTATTGTACCTTGTTTGCAAACAACATAGAAATAGTACAAGATACTAGTATTTAGCTAGATTTGAACCCCTCAAAAATATCAAATCAACCTCGAAATATGATTAAGAGTTCTCAAAATCTTGAATTTTCATATTCTTTTTTAGATATTGAAATTAGAAATAAAATCTTCTCAAACTATATAAGTAAAATATCATGATCAATATGATGTTGAGGTCCGAATTTTAAAGTGAAATTATTTATTTATGTTTTTCAGTCGTCAAGGAAAGAAATACTTCTATAAAGAGGTGATAAATAGAGTAGTCCTGTGAAAGGAAAAATATAATATCATAAAAAAAAAATAGGTCATTTTCATGCATTTTCTTAGTCAACAAAGAAAAATATGTCTTGTGAATAAAAAAGAAAAAGTGGTACATAGTGTGGAAATAGTAGTGTTTTATTAGACAACTTGATCAACCATTAACGTTCATCTCCGACAATGTTAAAAATAAATAAAAAAACAACTAGATCTAATTTTAATGAAAATAACACCCCTACTAGCACTACAAAAAGCTCTAATCTTAACGCCCCTACTACTGTTGTGCAGTCCTGCACAACCTTTACTCAGATTCATGGAGTCGAGTTTCACGTTTACCCAAAATGGAGGAGCCACCCCACCAGGCAAACAGCCACGAGTCATAACTCACTCTTTAACTAATCAAACATAAGAAAATTAAAATACAACTATTTCCTCCATACCAAACACTCCTTAGATGCCTAGTCAATTTTCTTAACAATTCTTCTAGCTACTAGCCCTTGCACATTCTTATTTTTAGTAGTAAATGGACAAATGCTACTTCTATTGTTGCCTCCTTACTTTTAGTATAGATAATAAAACAGATGTTAACGTTGCAAAAGTAGCATTGCCTAAAAATGTACATACAAGTACACCAACCGTCAATCTCCATTTCATCTATGTATGCACAACACCGCCAGGATAGAATGTATGCAAACCTTATTCCTACATTGGGAGGTATAGAGACTGTTTCCAACAAACCATTGGCTCAAAGGAAAAGAAGAATTAACATGGTAACAAAGTTTTGGTAATAAAACTACCGACAACACAACATCACCATGAGCACAAAATCCATATCTAAGTGTTGGTTCTTAGGCCCCACCAGTCCAACTGCAATCCAGATTGGAACTTAACTGAATAGAGTGTATGCAAACCTTACTCCTACATTAGGAGGTAGAGAAATTGTTTCCAATAGACACTCAGATCAAAGGAAAAAAGAATTAACATGGTAAACTTGTCCTGGCAAAAAAAACTATAGACAACACAACATCACCATGAGCACAAAATGCATATCTAAGTGTTGTTCTTAGGCACCACCGGTCCAGCTGCAATCCAGATTGGAACTTAAAACAGATGCACCCTTTTGGCTTATCATATGCATCTGGTAAAAAATAGCTGTGTACTTGGGATGTGTTGGAATAATTACAGAAGTATTACCAGGCATATGATTTGTGAGATACAACAGAAATATTACCAGGCATATGATTTGCGAGATAGTTGGTTCATATCAAAGTCGTCGAAGATTTAAGAGCAAAAAGAACAAAATGAAACTCCAAGAATAAAATTAGACATCTAATAAGATGTTCAAACGTTGGTATTTCAGAGTACATGATAAACAAAAATACCAAAAAATGTAACTCCACGCAGCTCAAAACAATTTATGTCAACTGTATTTTAAAAGATTCAAAACCTTCACCACTAATGACCTCGATAGACAAACGTAGGGCCTCCAAGCAAGCATCAACCAAATACCTTGCTGCAACAACAAATATGCACAATCAGTTACTTCATTCAAATAGTGTCAGCAGATACAAAACCACAACATCAAGGTAACAACGGGATGATTCTACAGAATAGTGATATGGCAATAACCGGACATTTTGAACCGGAAAGATCATCTGATAAAAATCCATCAGATAATACTAATTTTCCAGTTTCTCAGGTTAAACATTACATGTGGTATCAAGATGATGGCAAGAGCAATTTCAACATCATATTATATCTATTATGATAATAAGTCAAAAATAGCTTTGTTTAGAACACCTTCCCTTTCCACACTGTCCAAGCAGAGGATCACATTCAGCTATCTGCTTAATGCTTCCATGTAGATTTTCAAGAGAAGTGCTTACTTGAAGGGATGGAAGTAGACACTATTTTTTGTTGGAACTAACATCAATAAAGACCCTATAGCTAATTACCATCTTTTCAGGTGTTGAGGGTCCTAGTTTTTCCACAACTTTTGAACAGACACTAGAAAACAGAGCTGAACAATGTTTATTCAAAAGCCTACAAAAAGACAGTACAGTGATAAGCCCCTTTGTATTTATTGGTTTACTAATATAGAATGAAAGAATAGACAATGATTCCATAGGAACGAAAAACAATTAAAACAATCCTTTCTTTCATTCACTTTTTGGGAGCAAGGATAAAAAGGGGCGGTATACTAGATAATTGGCATATCATGAATGTTAAAGGTAGTTGAGTACCTCTCAGACTTTGAGAAAATCACTCACAACAGATAGGCAAGTCAATTAATGAACTTCCAGTTTATCAGGCAAGAAAAGACACAGTGTTAATACCCAGCCTAATTTATCCAATCATTGTAGTATAGCTGGTGGGATAAATACTCACAGGACTAACTAATAACCCTAACCTAACCACGCACTATAAAAAACGAGAATATTATCCCTATTTCCTCATAACAAACAACCCCATTGAACAAGCATCTTATGGTGAGAGTCAATTCAAAAGTACGCAACTCTTACAAATACTTCGACCAATTATAAAACCATTATTTCACCATCACCACAAACTAATAATCCTTTATTCATTAATCTAAGTCATATAAGCAGCGCAATCCATGCAACCAATTAACAATTATAGACCATAGCATACAAAAAAATTTAAACTAAAATACAGTACCTTTATATATTGCTTGGGTACATGAAAACTCTAACCTTAGCTCCCTGCAAAAATGGAAGATAATAAATAAATTCACAAACTTTCCTATACAAATACACCATATAATATCCGTCCTTACTCCTTACCAAGCAAACAAAATTCAATTAGTCAAGTGTTTATCGTAATCGAAATATACCATGGATTTTGGTGGCAGATTGGACTTGAATTTAGCTCTAACGACACCACTGTTACCATGAGGCCTACAAACTTTACCCCAAATGCAGCGGTAATGCGAGTTTTTCTTCTTTGTTTTCGCCTTGTATACATAAGCCATACGCTTCCCCAAGTACCAATCTACTTCTTCCTTAGTGTTCACTCCCTCGATCTGCACCAATGAAGTGTTTGGATACTGATTCGACTTCGACCTAATACACAAATTCAAATTCAATCAATCAGCGGCAAATTCAATTTCCTTATATTCGTTCAGCTCTATTCAGAACCATTTCAGTTTAAAATTAGATAATGACGATAAATAAGTTACGCTACCTCTTGTATCCAAGGACTGTTCCTCTAGTATAGAGTCTGGATGAAGAAAGAAGAAAAAAAGTAGTGAAAATGTGATTTCATAAGCAAATTTTATGAAAATGAGATTGTCAATGAAGATGATTCAGTACCTTACACGCTCTCCTTGGCGTCCCTTCACCATTTTCGACTCTGGAGCTGTAAACTGAAGAAGAAGATTAAAACCCTAGACTGCTGGTATTTAGCGAATGAGGAATGGGCTTGTGGCCCAGTTATATAATTTTTTGGGCTTGACTAATTTGGGCCGACTTGAGAAGAAGGAGGTCAGGTTTTTTGTTAGTTTAAGACCCAAACAAACAAATTGAAACGACCTACTATATATCGTTAAGAAAAAGTAAACATTGAATTCAATCGATTAGTCGTATAATTATCCTAGTTGCATGCAGAATCAATCCGTGGGTTTTTTACCAACGAATAAGGGACACGTGTCCAAATTATTTTACTTTTTAAAATTGAGTTATCTTCTTTATGGTGTAAAATGCACATCTAATTGTGCATCATGTAATGAAGCTGCTCTGATTTGTGTATGATTTGAAGCACTAAAGTTTATATCTTTCCCTAGTTACTTATATGCAACTTTCATAGCAAAACTGTTATTTCTTTTCATTAGCTCTCTCCGTGTTTTTTATCTTTCCATTCTTTCGTTGGTCTAATCGTCCCACACTCGATAAAGGCAAAACCTTCTAAGAAAGAAAATTTTCAGTTACCGTCTCCCTTACCATTTCTTCAAAGAAGAAAACATGGTTCTAGACTTCTAGTCATATGGTTTTTCAAGCAAAGAAAACATAGCAAATTTCTTTTCTTTGATGACAAGGAAATCCCACAACCGCTATCCTTTAGATACGCACAAGGTAAAACCCCCTCTCCTATGCAATAGCTCGCAAACTACATAGCCAATTTAATTCCATACAAATGGGATATGTGGAGGATTGTGTGTGTACAGATAGAGGCCTTACCCTTACATTGAAAAGGTATAAAGGTTGTTCTCACTAGATACTCAACTTAAGTAAAATATTACTATAAAACAAGTATGAAAAAGGAATATAGTAGAGAAAGGCAAAATAAATTCTTGGTATTTGAAGCATGAAATATGGTCATCACGTATATTGCAACAGTAAGTTAGCTCCTGATGAACCTCTTAAGAGACTTGGAACAATTATCGCACTGAAAACTATTTTAAAACGTTCTGGAACTAAACAATTAAACTGAGGAAACCATTCTGGAAAAAGGCAAATTAAAAACTGGATATATCCAGATTTTAAGAGCAAAGATAACTAAATGATTGTATGTAGAAACTCCAAGAACAAAATTAGACGACATCTAATCAGATGTTTCACTCATTGGTGTTTCCCAGTACATGATAAACAAATAGACTAAAAATGTAACTCCACATAGCCCAAAACAAGTTATGTCCAACTACTATTAAAGATTCATATCCTTCATAACTAATGATAGACAAATGTAGGGCGTCCAAGCATGCATCGACTTAGTACCTTGCTGCAAGAGTAAGTATACACAATCAGTTAACTTTGAAAAAGAGTCAACGGGTAGGAATACAGGAAGAGAATTGTAAATAGCAATCACAACAGTGTAACATCATGTTAGCAGTCTGATTCTAAAGAAACGTCACGTGGCAATAGAAGGACATTTTGAAGCATTTAGGATATCTGATAATCATAGATTCATTATCACTATAAAGGGTAGGAGGAAAATCCATCTCCAAAAACAATTTTCCAGTGCACAGGTTAAATACTACATACGGTAGCAAGATAATGGTGAAAGCAATTTCAATGTCATATTAAATCTACAATGATAGCAATTCAAAAACAGCTCTAGAACACTTTCCATCCCTTAAAGCTTCTGTGCATATTTTCTTGTGTGCTACGTGAGGGGATGGAAGTCTGTACAATATTTTGTTGAAACGTATGACATTAAAGACCCTATAGTTAATCCGAAACAGCAAAGATAACCATCTTTCTATGTCTTGCCTCCTAATTTCTCGTAATTTCTGAATGGACACAGGTAAACAGAGGTATTCGATGTTTAATTAAAAGGCTACAAAAAGACGCCACAATGATGAGCCTCTGTGTAATTTTTGGTTAATGTGGAACGAAAGAATAGGAGATTATTCCAAAGGAACACAAGAAGGATCAAGCCATCTTCTGTTCATGCACTTTATAGGTGTAACTTGTAAGGAGAAAAAAGAGAAGCGCGGTAAATGTTTGGCATAGCATGAGTGTTATCTGTAGTTTAGTACCCCACACACCGACTAAATAGGCTAACGGTTAGAATTTGAGGCTTCATGGGGTTTACTAGGTGTGTTTATATGAACTACAATTTAAAAGGTACGAAACATATTGTTTTAATACAATATATTTTTCCGAGGATCTTATGGTAAGAGGCAATCCTAAAGTATGCAACTTCACAAATAATTAAACCAATTATAAAACAGTTCTTCCATCACACAAACTCGATCCTTTATTCATCAATCTATGTCCTATAGCAGGACAATTTAAGCAAATGTAGAAAAATATTACTAATAACTACACCAACTAAAACTAATACTCTGAGAAAGGTCAAATCACTCGACTACGGACTAACCTTCTACCCAACATAACACATTTAATCACAATAGAGTATAGACCATAACATATCAAAAAACAAATTTTTTTGGTCAACATATCAAAAAATTAAATAAAATATAGTACCTTATATGTTGCTTGGGTACATGAAAACTCTAACTTTAGCTCCCTGCAAAAGTGAAACACAATAATAAATACAAAATCACCATATATATATACTCTTCCTCATAAGCAAATAAATTCAATTATAAATAATAGTAGTCAAAATGTACCATGGACTTTGGTGGCAAATTGGACTTGAACTTAGCTCTAACAACACCACTGTTTCCATGAGGCCTACAAACTTTTCCCCAAATACAGCGATAATGTGAGTTATTCTTCTTTGTTTTCGCCTTGTATACATAAGCCATACGTTTCCCTAAGTACCAATCTACTTCCTCCTTAGTGTTCACTCCCTCGATCTGAACCAATGAAGTATTCGGATACTGATTCGACTTCGACCTAATTCACAAATCAACATTCCATCAATCAATCAGCTGCAAACACAATATTTCAGTTTAAAATTAGATGATAACAATAAATTAAATACGTTACCTCTTGTATCCGAGAACCGTTCCTCTGGTATAAAGTCTGGATGAATAAAAAGGTAAAAAAGTAGTAAAAATGTGATTCTATAAGAGAATTTTAAGAAAATGGAATTGTAAGTGAAGATGATTCAATACCTCACACGCTCTCCTTGGCGTCCCTTCACCATTTTCAACTTTGAAGCTGCAAACTGAAGAAAATCCCTTCTAATGGAGAAGCCTAAAACCCTAATTGCTGAGGGAGAAGAGAGAAATTTATATTTAGCGAATAAGAGATGGGCTTGAGGCCCAGTTGTTTAATATATTGGTCTTGACTGTTTGGGCCGGATTGAGAAGGAGGAATCTAACTCATTTGCACTTTTTTCGCTCCAGAGAAATATCTTTTTTACGGGATATAAATTTATATTTCATTTCATAATATCCCATGAGTTATGCTTTGCGCCTTTAAAGAATTTATGTCTGATAGGTATAAGTTTGAGTTATAAAGACAAAAATTATAAATCAACCTATTTAAAGGACAAATTGTGCAATTGGCCATTAATTAAATACCCTTGTTAAGAAGAATTAATCTGAACCCATCCATCCAACCGCTTATATTAAGAATTTGTGAATGGATAATGTGTATAATACATATATAATTATGTATCATCAAGCATAATTTATGAACCGACTAAAAAAAACAAATAGTGAATTCGATAGATTATTTGTGTGAAGATCCAATTTTCTTAGCATGGTTGTGTGATGTAAATCAAAATATATCAACCATTCCCTAAACTTATTAGTAGTAAATTTTACTTGTCTGTTCAAACTAAATATTTAAACATAGTACAAAGTCAGTTTTTATTTGTATGCATAAATGCAAGATGCTTTGTGCGCTGTGAATTTCACTGCAATTACTCAATGGAATCAAGTCATCAGGCTTAAAGCTTGTACTTAAAACACAATACAGGGAGAAATCACAATACTCAATAGTAGTCAAATGCTATTTCACATATCAATATATACATATTTGTACACCTTTGTCTGAGTAAAAAAAATCAAGAAGACACTTTATTACAACTGAATAATTTAACATTTACATATAAATGACCCCCCCAAAAGATGGGTAAATTATCACTCAAATAGTGAAAAAATAAAATTATAAGTCAGCAAATAAATGATATGTTTTGGAATCTACTGTGATGAACCTCAATGCAGCTACAAATGCAGCAACTGCTATGCAACTAAAGAAAATAATATTGAGCCAATGCCAACTCTTCTTTAAAAATGACAACTTTCTTCTCTTAGCAACAATGTACATGTGATTTGGAAGTATAAATGTGAGTGGAAATGTACTGATAGCCCCAGCAAGGTTCATGAAGTCTCCCAAAAAAGGCAAAAGAGCAGACAGGAAAGCTGTAATGGCAATATAACCACCTCTAACAATGATTCTGAAGGCCAAGTTTTTACAAGCCAGTGCACTTCCTTTAACTCCATACTTGGTATCCAAGAACTCGTATGTCGGACTCGCAAATATCTAGGATCATAAATAGAAGCAAATTAGAGACATTATAGAGGGACTAAGCAAGTGCAATCCAGTGCACGAAGCATCCCATGTTCATGCAGGGTTCGGGGAAGGGTCGTGCCACAAAAGGGTATGATGTAGGCAGACTATCTTGTAACAAGCATAAGTGGTTGATCCCATGGCTTGAACCGGTGACCTATGGGTCAGACAGAGACAACTTTACTGTTGCTCCAAGGCTGGCCTTCTTATCTAGAACTGTTTGAAGGAAAAAACTTACCGGCACCTGGTGTTTACACCAAACTCCATGGCTTGAACTGGTGACCTATAGGTCAAACGGTGACAACTTTACCATTGCTCCAATTGAAGGAAAAAGATTATCGACACCTGGTGTTTACATCAAACTACATTTCTTTTTTTACCATGGTTAGTAGTAATAGAAGATGAGGTGAGAGTCGGTATTAGTTAACTGATAACATTTCTATATATAAAGACGCATGTTAGTGAATCTATTGTGTTGGTGTAAATACCAGGTATGGGTAAGCCTTTTTCTTGTTTGAATAATGTAACATGAAAATAGCTGTATAAAGACTATAAGATCGGAGCAGGGTGATAATTACATGCAACGCGATGATAGCTTGCAAGAAAGCAGCAATGTTAGCCATTCCCTTCAACCAAATTGGACCACTAACATTGTTCAGCAAATAGGAAGATGCACTTGATCCATAAGCCCAATATCCAATGTACGTAACAGCATGCATTGGAATAACTCCTAAAGTGAACTGAAAGTTGAGGGCTTTTATCATGTTATTGACAACTGGTTTTCTCACAGTAGCCTACATGAAAGACACGAGATTGTGAGAGTTAAAAACAATGGAGAATACGAACAAAAGTATATAATTGTCATCCTTCATTCATAATTAAAGGAGTCTCTTTAGTTAAATGTTGCACTAAGTTTAGATTCAAGAATCAAAGGGGACACTTCCCTCCAGAAAATAGGTCTATTGTCCATTTATGTTAAAAGACATCCTTCACTGTAATGTTCGATCAAGTCTTTACATCAAACTTGACGCCAATCAGTAAGTTAAGGAGATAGACCTTTAGAGCGGATCAGTAAGATTAGAAGTAGACCGTTGCTTTCTCAATGAAATAACATCAACCATGATAGCTAATTAAGTAATTTCTTTCACTCCGAAGGACATAATGAACAGAAAAAAATCTAAAATTCAAAAGAAAGGTACAATGGTAACAAAAGATCACCGAAAATGGCGCAACTATAATCACGTATCATACCAAATTTCAATTATCAACTCATGTCACATAATTCGATACTTTGACTTCACTATAAGTCAGGCTTGCTGAGCAAAAGATTATATGCATAAATAAAGCCTATCAATTTCTAGGTTGGTTACCTGTAACTCGGGCAGCATTCCTGTGTTATACGCAAAAACAAGGTTAGCAGCAGCACCAATTGTTGCCCAAATCTTAGTGTTTTTGGTTCCTGGAATGCTGTAGTCTCTAGGAGGTGCCTCAAGACCTGAAATTCAGGATATTCAGAAAGGATGAACCAAGATGGCATTCCTCTTTGAGGAAGCAAAATCTGCGGGTGCAAGGCTATGCTTTCAGTTCCTGACAAATATGATTTTCATGAAGACAGGTTGTTTACTTTATAAAACAAGCCCTGGTACTATGTGTAAGAGGACTAACATTTCGGACAAAATGTTAAAAGAAGCATAATCAGAGACAATGTAATATTGCGTGACGAATGGTGCCAAGATACCCTTACCCCTCAACACCCAAAATAAGGAGCAAGAATAAATTTTTCATCAGTCTCCAAACAGGAGGATTGGGAGAACCTAGCAGGCAAACCACACACTCATACATTAAGATACGATCAACTTTACTTTTCAACAATAATGTACAGCAGGAAGGAATAATTACCAGAAAGTTCCATCAGTTAGATTAACAGTATGCATACATTGAAAATTTAAATTTGTGTTTGACTCACCGTCTTTAAGGGACAAAGCAATCACTATACAAATATACACTAGACTGAAGAATGTTGAAAACCCCAGCCAAATCCTTAAAGCTGACAAATGGGGTATAGCAATGGCAAAAAGGACACACGCGAACCCAGCCACTGCAATGAAGTGTGGCAATTTCATTTGATGGTCATCCCTAAAGAGAACATAGAAAGCCTGCGATCAAGTTGTTGGAATCATCCCATCAGAAAACAAAAAAAATCTGAATGGAATCGTATTCATATGTATAATTCTGCTTGGATATCAAATCCAAGGACTAATGCATATAACTATTACCTTTAATGCTTGTCCACCCAAAATGACATATCCAGTATTTATCAAGAAAAGATTTGCGAACTGCGATACCCAGACAAGTGAATAGGCTGTCTGTCCTGTAGCAGACAAAATCTCATTCAGCTAAACCAATGGAATCAAAAACCATATAAATCACAAAAGAAGCGTAAGAAGCTTCACTATGTATTTGATAAGTTTTCAGCAACACATACCATACATGAATCCCGCAAGGTCTCTATATCTGATATGCCTCCTTCCCCCATATTCATGGAGCTCAGCCATAAGAGTACTAGCATAAAGTGATATAGCTGATGATAAAATCAAACCAACCACACCACCAACCCAACCTAGAGGAACCATAATTAGGCCAGCATATCCGAGAGCAAAGGCACTGTTGATACCAGTGCTCAAAACAACTCCCACCTGAAACCATGAATCTGCGGCTTGCACAACAGGTGAGATGAGCACAATTTACTATAAATCAGCAGACAATTTATGGCATGAATCATAATTTGCAGATATCATATTGTAATGTTCTTACACTTTTTTCTTCTGCTCATATACATCTTAATGGGATTGAAGATAACAAAAGTAAGACACTTTTCGAAATTTTGCTGACGAAATCAAAAATCTTATTTTACCTCATATTTGGTAACTCAATTCTAGTACATTAATCACATGGGGAATGAAAACATTACATCTATGCAACTAGTAGGTACTACACCATGTCTATGAATTGTACAAGTTTATTCACTTGCTTTGCAGTTTAATTGAATAAAAGTGAATGGAAATGTTATCCAGAGATGCAAAGGTGGAATCAAGATTTGAACTTTATGACTCAAGTTCAGGATTCTACCACACGCCATTTAATTTACTGGGGTTGAACTCATTAGCTTTGGCTCAAGGCCTGTATTTCAATATGTATAACTAATATATCTAGAACCAATGATGCAAAAAATATTCTGATTCAGAGACTATAAATTGAAAATCCTCACTCCGCCTCTAATCACAAGACTTGTCATACAAAAAGGTGCATTTGAAATTAACCTAACAGAAATATGAGAGTGTTATGCAGAAAAGAAGACACTAATCTTGCTTGCTCATTTACATCATTGGGGGTCTAATCAAAACATCAACCTCTTCAAGGTAAGATATCTCATAATTAAGCCTACAATAAATTTACTGTCAAAACCACGCAGTATAAATCTTATCTTAACCATGGGATATCCCACCTTATCCAATCCAACTTGGAATTAAAGGGAGCTACGTCTGAGTTAAACTTGGAGATGGAAGTCTTCTTTCGTTTCTCGACGGTGAAGTAAGACCAAACTCATGAGCTTATTATCCTAGCTCGGAACAAGTTGATAGGACCCCCTTTTTACGTCCCATCTTGTTCAGAATGTCATTGACTAATAAGTATGCTCTCTCTAACAACTTAAACTTTTAGATGAGATGGTCACACACTTTAATATGATATCAGAGCGATGCCCTGGGATCAAATCTCACCGTCAGCCCATGAAAAAGAATCAGCCCGCACATGTGCCGGAGGGCGTGTTGAGAATATGATTTGTGCCCGGGGCGTGTTGAAAATATCATTAACTAATAAAAGTAGACTCTCTCTAACACGCAAGACACACTTTAACACATCTCCACACAAATTAGTACATCAATTATGGAGTATAGTTCCAGAATTATAATAATAATAATAATAATTTAGTCCGCGTACCAAAAAATCCCTTAAGCTTTCTACAATAGCCATGACAATCATACATTTATGAACAAAATCTAGCATAAATTCAAAAACCCAAAAGAGATTTTGTAAAAGAAAGAGACCATTACTAACTTGGTGTGCAGAATTAGGATATTCTTCATCATTGTGCTCATTTGGTAGAAGGGGATGATCAAACGACGTCGTTGCCATCGAAATCAAAAAGGGCTAAACAGCAAAAATAAAATAAGTTCAAATCTACAGCCGCTTTCAGCTATGGCTTCCCCTCCTCCTCCTTCTTCCTCTCTGAATTCAATTATAATGAAATGGATATGGGTGTTTCCTATTTGTAATTGCAGATACTATTTGCCATTGTTGTCCCACTTGCTTCCTCCATGAATCATGATGTGACTGCACAGTGATGGGTGATTGTGACTGCTGGAATGTTGGTTATATATCAGTCGTGGCGACAGAGCTAGAATTTTCACAAATAATTTAGATTATGAACAAGTAAACTTAAAAGAAGAAGTTCAGGTTCTAACTTCTATTATATATATAAAATGGCTTTAATTATATATCAAAAAATTCGGAATTTTTTATCAACTTTTTTTTTAATGAATCCCTCAATTTTATCTGACTCCGTCTTGTCTCGTGTATTGTCTATTAATATTTTTTTCAGTTGTTGCTTACGTTTGTAGATTCCTTTACAGTTAATATAATATCGGGAAATTATGGTACTTCTTGAAAAAAGAGAAGTTACATGATTGGAGGGGCGATTAAAGCATTTTGATGGCCTAAAGTCAAAAATAAATTAAAAGGATTTTGATTTATCATATTCATTTGAATTATTGTATTCGCTAAAATTTACGTAATAAATAAGTAAACTAAATTTTAATTCATAAAAAAGTTTGTATAGTACAATTTTTATTTTTGTAAATATTTGTAATAATTTTATTATTATTAAAAACTACTTCCCAAAATATATATAATCTAGAATTCTTACAATTTTTAGAGAGAGCCGAAAGCAAAAGCCAATAAGGTTGCTTCTATTTTTAATTGACTGCGGTTGGCAACATAAATATCATGTACAGTATTCTCTGTCATTTAATGGATCATCAACAGTTTTTTTTATGTTACCTAATATCTTTGATGTGATAATTTAAATATTTTAGTTTCGAGTTTAGAATATAAATTTATTTTTTTATTAATTTTTTTTAATAAGTTTTATGTGTGGTAAATCTGAATTAAACAGGTCTCGATTTGAATAGTGGACATCAATTGAATTTTTTTATTTTTTTTAAAAAAACTTACTATATTATTAAATTCGTTATTATATAAATGATGAAAAGAATCATTTTAAATAAGTTGTTGTCACACCTAAGCGTGGCCATAAATAATCAAAAAATGAATTACCAAATTAGGATGTATCGTAACCGTTCAAATTGTATTTACTTGTAATTACCTAATTATTGAAACTGAACTTTAAAAATATCAAATCGAACTAGGGGTGGGCAAAAACACCGAAAAACCGAACCGAACCGAATTATTTTGGTAATTCGGTTTCGGTATTTCGGTTCGGTATTCGGTATATGGTTTTGTATTTTTCGGTATTTCGGTTCGGTTTTCGGTATGTAATTTTTGTGTATTTCGGTATTTCGGTTTACCGAAATATATTATATTATAATATATATTAATATTATATTAATTATTAATATTAAAAAATAAATATTATAATTTAAAATTAAAAACAAAAGTTTGTCTTTTCAAATTTTTCAACTTTATAGACCCACTTCCCAAAAGACAAAAATTATCGTTCCCACTTCTCACGTCTCGGTAAATTTCAATGTTATAACAAGGCTAAATTTCAATGTTAACGACAATTTATTATTTTGAATCATACAATAATTTGAAAAACAGAGTAAAATAAGCAAAAAGAAATAAATATAAATAAAATAAACAAAAAAATTACAAAATTTTAAAAAGCCCACTAAGCAGGCCCATAACAAAAAACCGAATTAACAAAAACCGAACCGAAATAACAAAAACCGAACCGAAATAATAAAAACCGAACCGAACCGAATTATTTCGGTTCGGTGTTCGGTACACATTGTACAAGAA
>JAJOOH010013970.1:0-49032 GCA_029582605.1 Solanum gracilifrons | reverse complement strand
CCCTTGAAGTTGTTGGAATCATATCAATTTTGTTAGTTAAAGGTGGATCACTCGATATATCAATTTTGTAACGGTGTATGATTTTAATGAGCATGAAGAGTTATTTCTTGCAGTTATTTATTTTGGTTCCTACACGGATGGGACTTCAATTTTAGTATATTGCTATGTATATGAATGTGCTGTCGTTTAACTCATCTCCAAATTTCCTACTACTAATTTGTATTCCAAACTACATTTCTGTAAATCATTGCGATCTTATATATACCCTATTTAGACATCTTAAGGTTTTAAAATATCTATAATCTTTTCATTTACATTTTTGTATTTCGTATACTCTTCTGATTCTTTCCTTTTAGTTTGTCTATAAAATTTGACATTTTCAGATTCATAAATTTAGCTTTAAAAGGAATGGAGACTTTTCACTTTGAATCTTCTTTTGATTGGATGATGACACTGGCTACTTATCGCAATTACTCAGTTATCCAAACAAACATGGGTGGACAGATACATTGGTATCTGTGTTGTTGCAGGAGATAATCGCGCTCCTAGTTTGCATGAAATTAATTGAGGTGCGCATAAGATGATTTTCTTTCTCATTTATCCAAACGAACATTGGTGGACAATGGACTTATATATTGATATCTATGTGAAGATGGTGCTTAGTCGATATTGAATAAATTTTAAAACACCATTGATCTAAACTCAATTGGGGATTTAAAAAAATAAACTTACACTTTCTTTTATGTATAATATTTGTTTATTAACAATAGGGGTGTTTTTCGGGTTCAAGCTTTCGCGGGTACAAAGTCGCCTTTGTTAGAAGCACTTAACCTTTTAATGTGGATTTTTTTGCACGAATTTGGATATAGTCAAGCTGCAATGTGGGTAATAGGGGTGTTTTTTCTGTTTTTTTTTTTTTTTTTTTGGATGTCAATGTCTGAAACTTCCTTTTGTTTTCTTTTTATTTTTTCATTCTTTTTCTAGTCAAAAGATATTGGGAAATGGAAACAGGAGAACAAAGACTCATCAGAACCAAAAAGTTGGTCAATTTCATACTCCAATTTAAAAAAAGAAAATAGTGAACAATTTTGTTTTTGCAAAAACGAGTTTAAATACTTTTTAACTATGACTTTTCAAGATTAATATAACTTTTAGTTTCTTTTAACTATATTTATATTTATTATTAAGACTTTGTATGCATCTTCCGCTAAAAAAATCATTGCTAGAAGAGTTAATCCTCCTACCTCAAACATTAATATACTTTATTCTGAGTATTAATTAAGTTTTATTTTATCGTATCGGGGATGAAACTAACATTTGAAAATATATATGATTGCTTTATTGTATTTTCTTATGGGGTAATTTTTTTTCTGAATATCTCAATTATCGGAAAATTTATAAAAGTAAGAGTGAGAGGAGTAAAAGAAAATCCTACGAGTTAATCGATATCAATTTCATTAAGAAAGAGTAGAAATGACGCAAGTAAGGAAGCTAATCTATATCTATACCATTGCTACTCTTATTGATATCGATCAATGAGGACTAAGAACGTTGTCCAATAAAAGCAGGAATTTCATTCTATTTTTACCTATTATTGAATTTGAATTAATGACTTTCAGCGTATGAAACGATATTCTAACCGTTGAATAAGTATATTAAATTAAGTTAAATCAACACATAAAATAAAGGATTTTACCTCTATATTTACAATAAAGTTATTATCTTAAAAATATTTAAATCAAAATCTTAAAAAGGTTTATATTATATTAAGAATGTAAAATCTTATATTGAGATCATGTTGTTTAGAAGTTCTTTATGAAATCAACGGATAATTTTACTCTTAGTTTCTAATTTATTCTTATCATTAATTATAATTATTTTCCTAATACATTTTTCAAAACATTGTATTTATTATATTCAAAGAGTAATATAGTAAAATTACCCTTCTATTTATAGTTTCTTAAAAAATGTGCAAAGTCAATAGTGGAAAAGTATTGTTGAGCAGTGGAAAGTAATAAGAAATATTGGATTGTCAAAAAATAGTTAGAAAAAAAAGAGAGTTATTGTGACATTATATTATAGCAGTATATACTTGAACAAGAAATACAAGAAACTTGTCCTATTTTATTTTATCTTTCTCACCCTTTTTGTGTTTAAATAAATTTAACATATGAATAATGTTAACACCAACAATATTTTTTGATATGTTGGGATGATCCTTAATAAATAAATATGATGGAAATGACTTTTGATGTATTTTAAAAGTAATTAATTTGATTCTAAGTGATAATAAATAAAGAGAATTACTATTTTTATTATCGAAAATAAAAGTCCTCAAGATGTATTGTAAGTGAGCTAATAATTACAAAATAAAAGATTTTCTTATATCGTTTAATTCGATTTTAAAATTTATATCAAAATTCTTACATTCAAAAAATATATTCAATAGAGTAGGAAAGAAAGACTATACAATATTTGATCACTTTTTAGAATACATTAAACACTAGTTAAGGACCAAATGAAACTAAAAGTCCTTACACTAATAAATGTAATTAATTTTAAAGTAATTTGGTGCATACAAAGATTAAAACTTTATTTAATTTATATGCTAGTACTAATTAATTAAAAATTAAAAACTGACCAAAACCACCCAATTTTATCTTTTCTTTGTTTTCTTCTTTTGTCTTTCTACCTCTCTAGAATTGTAGTGGAATTTTCTTTCTTCTTGTTTTCCTCATTCAAATTACAATAGTTTTCAAGACTATGCCTTTTTTCCTTCTCTGCTAAGCTTTTTTCACCTATTTTTGCTAATTAGATCTCAACTTTTATACTTTGCTTTCCCTCTGTAAATTTCTTGTTTTGTAGCAAAATTCAGAGAGTAGGAAAGTTTTCTTGAAATGGCCGGCCGTTATGATCATAACCCTTTTGAAGAAGAAGAAGAAGTTAACCCTTTTGCTGTAAGTTCCTTCTTCTTCTTTTTATTTTTCGTTTTGTTTTGTGGTTTAATTCTGAAAGTTGCTATCTTTCTGTTCTGGGGTTTTCCTATTTTGCTGCTATGCACGTGGAATGTTTGTTATTCTTCACTTGATCAAGTTTTGAGTGATCGTTAAGTGATTCTACTGGTCTGTTTTTGTGTGTGTGTGATTGGGGGTTAACTCGTGCTATGCGGTTTAATTATGAAGTTATGCTCGTTTTGTTTTCTGGGTTTTTCTTTTGTTTATTGGTTTTGCAAATCAATATTTCAATTTCCTGTAATGGTTACTTGAAAAGGATATAGCTTTAATATGACTTAAGTTGAATTTGGGGTTTTGGGTTTTATATATTTTGGAGTTGATCGTTTTTATTGTGAAAGTGTAGTTGGAGCTTTTTAATCTTAAAAAAATAGAAGTGTAGCTGGTGCTTCCTATTTGTCATGCTTTGTTGGATTGATTGATTTGGGACCATCTTAAGTTGTGTGATTGATTTTTGTGTAGGTTGACGTTTTGTTTGCAAAATATTGAAATATATGATTATGGATTGTTATATACCATGATTAGCAAAAGTTGTTTAGTTTTGGATTGTTATATACTATGATTAGCAAAAGTTGTATAGTTTTGGTATACTGAGATATGAGGGAAAGCTCTTCCCTTTCATTGAGTCAAACTCTTAACTGTAATGGTGTCTGAACAGTTAAAAAGTTGGTGTCTAAAGGAAAATGGTTCCTAGTTTTCATTTCAAATGTGTTCCATTATGCAATTGGTAATAATGTTTCCGGTGGTGGTGAATAAGGGAATCCAGGATCATATGTGAATTCGTTCCTTGGCTTAACTTCATCAGATATGTGCAATCTAATGTAGTGATTGGCATAAAGGTTGTTGTAGTAAAAGTGATAAGTTCTTTTGTCTGTAATACTGTAATTCTGGAGGAATTTTGGAGAAACAATTTCCGTCATATTTGAATATGAGAACCCTCTAATTCTTGATGTGTTTTTAACTTAGGATGTTCTGTCCATAGTAATGTAAGTATAGTGAATGATGTCACAGAGTCATGTTAGATCACACATCTGACATCACAGGATTTAGATATTTTTGCACTGATCTCCTCTTGTGCATGAACATTAATTATGGGATCTATGTGTGCAAGTGTTGGATAAATGGATGATGTAATTATTTTTTTGTATAACGGTCTTAAGTATCTTCTGAAAATTACTGCAGGGTGGTGGAGGCAGAGGGAAATCTTCAGGGCAATCAAAATTTAGTGGAGGTGCATTTTATACCACTGTAAGTTGGACATACTTTTATCTGTCCTATCTGTCTATCTCAGTCCGCTTACATCAGGATCGGGGTTAGGAAACCAATTTTCCTTAGTTTGGTAAATAGATCAATATTTCTACTTTTACAAACTGCAATTGTATCTGAACTAGCATTTGCTTATGCTTAGTCGCTTTATCTTTGTATCCTCCCTCTTTTTGGGGCGGGGGAGGTGAAGTAGAAGGGAAGAACGTAGGGGTAAATTATTGGATTTGCTTCTTTTATTGAGTGTTTGAAGTTGCTATGTGGATAACATCTTTTGCCATTTTCTCTTGATGTATTATCTTAATATTTTCCCTTTTATCAACTTTTCAGTCTGGGAGTGTGCCTCCAGCAACAAACTCCAGACTTTCACCCCTTCCGCCAGAACCAGCTGATTTCTATGACCGCAATGCGTCAATTGATATTCCTCTTGACAATGCTTCGGTAGTTGGAACTTTCTGAATCTCTGTGTTGATTTGTCATCTTTATCTTATTTGACATTAATATCTATGATGGTTTCTTAATTTAATTTTGTTTGAATTATAGGACCTGAAAAAGAAAGAAAAAGAATTACAGTCTAAAGAGAATGAATTGCGGCGGAGAGAACAGGTATGGGATGATGAAAATTTGAACAAGTGTTTAATAGTCCCACCCTTTTTATAGTGTTACTGATCTATTTGAGCTGAAAATATCAGTTCCCTCTACTTGCACCTCAGCTCTTTGTTGCTGGTGTATCAAAGTCATTTTTCACTTATCTGACTTCTCTTTGTTTTGCAGGATCTTAAAAGGAGAGAAGATGCTGCGGCAAGAGGTGCTTTTTTTTCTTTTACTTTAATTCTTTTTTTGGCGTTTATCCTTCTGCTAACCTTCTTTTTAATCTTCAACGAATATTTAGTCTTGCAATATTTGTAGAATTTAAACTACTAATATGAAGTGAGAACACCATATATAGTTTCTAATTACATCCGAAGGAAGAAAGATAATGGGACACTTCTTCTGCTATGTTCCAGATTGAGCCTTCTGATTTTTATCTAGGGCGATTTTATTTTTTTTCGTCTTCTCATACAGTCTCCACCATTCTTTCCACATTTGAAGTAAAATTCTGATGTTCAAATGTAACTTTCATATCTCTGATTTCCCTGAGTAACTCACAAGTTTTGTAGAATACTCTATTTCAGGTGGAACTTCAGTCCTGTGATTTATGCAGTATCTTACAAGTTTAGTTCGTCTTTGAATTGCAGCCGGCATTGTTCTTGAGGAGAAAAATTGGCCTCCGTTCTTCCCTATCATCCATCATGATATTGCAAATGAAATACCAATTCATCTTCAAAAGCTACAATATGTTGCATTTACAACTTTCTTGGGTATGTTAACTACTGCTTACCATGTGTTTGGTTATTCTATTTTGGATTATGGGTTTGTGTTCTTATATGGTGTACCCTCCGTTCAAAAAATTGTGGGGTTCAGAGTGAGTGTGTCACATATCTAATTCTAAATCAATTCCTTAATTCGTTTAAATAAAAATTTTCACATTTAAAAACTACATCGAAGTACTAAATGCAACTTCTTGTAGTAGAAAATATTTAGAGAAGTTCGGATAGAATTGTCAGAAAAATAGTTGGACTCTAATAGTAAAGTGCCAATCAAATTGGGGCAAATGTAATAGTTCTTATGACTTAATTCATTGCATCCAACAGTAGTTTCTTAGATTTTAACCATTGCAATAACCAAGCAACATGTGGCATGCTTTTCGTTTCTCACTTGGGACATAAAACCTTTGTTTTGTTACATTAGTTTCCCTTTTTTTATTTATGTTCTTCCCCAAATGGTAAAATGCCTCATATTTCCTTATTTATTCATCATTGAAGTGTAATCCCCATTCGTCAAAAGAATATAAAAATAATGAGAAATGAGGACCAAAAAAGTCAGATCCTCATATAATGCCTTTTAGGAGGCCTTCAAGGAATTAGGTACAATATTGCAGAAACTAAAAAGACCCTAGTTTAGTCCGCATAGAAAGAAAAACAGAGATTTGAATTGATAATCCTTCTCTTTTTTGTCCCCCTTCCCATGTAACTTGGACTAAAAAATGTGTGCATACCAGTAAGAGTGTAAGTGTCCGGTAGAGGTGGGGGGAATGTTTTTGCTAATTTCTAGCATTTTTCGAATGATCTTCCTGTAAGTGCCATTATCTCTATTTCGGTACACTTTACTGTACCAGCAGACAAGTGAGGGATCCATATGTTCTGGCTCACTTTCGATCAACATTGTTACTGAATCTTATCGTGAAAATTGCAACTCAAACAGGCATTTGCTAGTGAATTGTTCTGGTTGTTGAATAAAAATTCTTTGCACGTTATAACTTGATAGATCTGTCTGTCTGGAATAATTTTTTTTGAGTATGAATTGTCATCTTGTACTGTATGTGAGTTTCTTGTTTTTCTCTTGCTAATGAGATATATGCTGATTGTGAGCAGGACTTATTGCATGCCTATTATGGAACATTGTAGCTACCACTACAGCGTGGATTAAAGAAGGAGGTACATCGAATCGGCATGTTCCCCTGCCTCTACATGCCATTACTTATCCGATGAAGTCAGAGTACTTACTTTAGTTTTTGTCTGTAGATGTAAAGATCTGGTTCCTTTCTATCATTTACTTCATATCGGGTGTTCCTGGAGCGTACTTCATGTGGTATCGTCCTCTGTATCGTGCTTTTAGGTAAACTTATCTGTCTTCAGAGAATTGAGCTGATTTACTTCAGAAATTATCAAACAGTTTTTAAATGCGAGAACTGATCTTTTTGTTGGTTGTTATGGCTGAAGTATTAAATTCGAAAATTTTGTCAATGTTGCAGAGAACTGTTTCTTTAAAATTTTGCATACGCCTCTAATGAGTTTATCCCCTTGTTTGTCTCTTTTTTTGCCTTGTTTTCCCCTTCCCCAACTAATCGAGGTATTTGGTCACAGAACTGAGGGTGCCATGAAGTTTGCGTGGTTTTTCTTGTTTTACGTGGTAAGTTCCTTATGCAATTGTTTTTGTCTATGTTATAGTCTCTTTGTTGTTTTGTCATATGCTCAACGCGAATGACATGGGAATGGGTACTTCATAAGGATCCTTCAAACTACTCTAGAAACTTTCAAGTAGGTTAAGGTTACTCCCTACCGGGTACATACCTGTACCTGAGTCCATATTACAAAATACAAAGTCAAAGATTTCTTGGATATCTGACTCAAATGTTCAGCTGTCATAGATTTTTCTCTGTTTGCAGGTTCACATTGTATTCTGCGTCTTTGCTGCTGTTGCTCCTCCAGTAGTCTTCAGAGGAAAATCCCTTACGTAAGTTTCCATATTGCATTTGACTTGTTAAAAAGAGTTGTAAAATTACATCAACACTGTCACCTTATTCCAAAAAAGAAATGACTCAAATAAATCCACTGTTTCTGGCATACTAGTTACATAGTTCTCTTTCAACCAAAACACTGAATTCTGCCTTCGTAAAGCTTATTGCTTTTCAATTTTGTGTGGATTTCATCTATGAAGTAGCTAACCGTTAAAATGATGTGATGTTCTGTTATTTGTTGGAACAGAGGCATCCTGCCTGCGGTGGATCTCATCGGCAAAAATGTACTTGTTGGGGTGAGTTAGGACTATTTTCATCACAATCCATAGTATCTCTATCGTACCTTTTACGCCTTTTTGTTAAGATGGACTGACCTTTTCATTAATTTGAAGAAGAAATATGGAAAGAAGAGAACCTACTCAAACTTGTTTCTAATGAAAGTTTTAAGTCAAGCTATTAAAGTTGTGGTTATTAACATGAATCTGTTGTCCTTCCCTTATTAGATTTTCTACTTCATCGGTTTTGGGCTATTTTGTCTCGAGTCATTGCTGAGCATTTGGGTTATCCAGGTCAGACTCATATTCTGTTTCTCCACTTGCCAAAATATCCGTTTTACTGAAGCCCAAAATCTGACCTCCTGGTTTACCCGTACTCTCATAATGCAGCAAGTATACATGTATTTCCGAGGAAGTGGTAAAGCCGCACAGATGAAGCAAGAAGCTGCTAGAGGCGCCCTTAGAGCAGCAATATAATTGAAAGAAATGTTCTTGGTAGAAGGCTGTTATGAAGGGTGGGAGTTGGCTACCTCAGTTGGGCTTATATTTCTTGTTTTCATATATGTTTTAGTTAGTTCAATTACACAAATATGCTGCTTGTTTGTTTACATATGCTTTTAGTGATTATTTTTATGATATGATGTATGTTTTATTTATGACTACTTAGACCAAAGTGCTGTTAGAAAAAAGATAGAATTCCTTTGTATTATTGGAGACACAATCTATATTATTGCTCTTTTGTCATATACTCATTTCTTGTAATGTTTCATCTTAAATCACACTTTTTTTTCAAATGCGATTAGAAAAAAATAAATGAAACATACTTCTTGCAATGAAATGATTAAGTGAGTTGAATTATAATTGAAACAGGCTTCTCACATTTTGATTCTCGACTCGAAACTCATAAAGGACTTTTAAGGGAGACAATAGAGAGGTTCCAATTCATCGGAGTGAATTAGCTCAAATAGTATATACACAATAATGACACTAAGTATTGAAATATTATTTTAGAATATGTTTAGCCTTCTTACTTAGATTGTTCTCTTGGAAAAATGTATAATAATACATCTATCGAGTGATAAGAAGAAGACGCAATTGAATGAATTAATATATATATGTTAAATCTTTTCAAATTTTTGTTTACTTCTTATATTTTTTTTACTCCTTTTTATGAAAATTATGACTTCGTTACAAATTTCATAAAACTTTTTTTTCTTCTTAATCCATCTATAGATATGATATAAGATAAGGTTACAACTTACCATTATTAAGAAGCTGGTACCATAATAATGAAGTATTAATCTGATAATCATATCCCCTCCACCTCTTCAAATTCTTAGTCAATGTTATTAAATGTAACCAACTAATTGAGTACAAACATCTTTAATTCACCCAAATCTATCAATTTGTCCACAATTTAGAATTCATAGCTTTTTAAGTTCCCACACGAGCATTCTCAAAATGCATTAAACTACATTTATAAGGTATATACTTCGAATAGTCGCAGAGCCAGAAAATTTTAGCAAGAAAATTCAGAAAACACTGAATCATTATACTTATAACATGTCAAGATGATTCAACAATATATATATATATATATATAGAGAGAGTAACATCTCAATCCCAAACATGAACTTTTCATCATTAATTCTATTACTTATATCATAATAATGTAGAACTTAGCTAACATAATATATTGTTCCACATGACAAAACAAATACAACCAAACAACACATATTATAAGTAATATAATAACTTACTTAGCTATTATTTATTTTTTTGCTTTAACAATAAGCAAGACATTTCTTCTTGCAATCCATAGTACATCCACCAGATCCACCACCAAAACCATAACCTTTTCCAGCACTTGAATATGCTTTATAACATTTTGCTGGACATATTAATTTCATACCCAAACATGGGCCGTTTTCTTTGCACACAACACTGGAACTTACAGCTCCACTTTTTCCATATCCACCTTTTGGGCTTCCAAATCCACCACCAAATACGCCACCACCAAGCCCAGGAATATTAAACCCTCCACCAGGCCCAAAAATCCCACCAAAAGCCCCATCACCATTGTTTTTTCCATTATTATTTCTAACTTCGCCACTGCCTGTTTCACCTTTCTTTGTTTTTTCAACCCCGTGTTTTTTCGGGTGGATGTGTCTTGTAGCAATGGTAGAAGTGAATGTTATGATGAGCAAAAGAGCTAAGAGAGTGAGGATAGTAATGGAGATTTTCTTCATTTTTTGGGTTTTTAGGTGAAAGAGAGAGGAGAAGAATGAGTAATATTTATGGGAAAAGAGAGCTATAAGTAGATGGTAGTTGGCACACTTTTATGAAGACTTTATATAGTTAGAATAGGGTGGGTGCAATTTATTACACTATAGTATACATGATTATATTGGATATGTATAGATATTTTCCTTTTTAATTAGTGATATTAATGCGTCAACATGTACAGTGATAGAGACAGAATTTACATAAGAATCATTCAACATCTACATATTCAACAAAGCGGTTCAAACAAATCCTTTTTTGTTTTACCCCTAAACATGTGTACATATTTATATAAGTGTAAAGGACTTATCATTGAGAATGTGTGACAAGATAGTTAAGAATTAAGATATACTTTGACTAATGATTTTGAATTTTGAAAATAATTCACTTTTAATAAAATGTGTTAATTACCCCGTATGAGTTTACTCAACTTGAATTCAAATTAATCGAATCGTTTCAAATATTAGATAGTTAAACTCAAAAAAACATAAATGGACATAGTAGGGTGGACTATAATTCTATAAATTAGGCATGTAGGGATGGTAGATAGGTGCTGCCTTAATGAGCCCTAGGAAGCAGAGAATTAATTTTACATTAATAGATACAAATTAATAAAGGTGATGATACAAGTTAGGTGGTACAAATCAAATAGAGAAATCGTACCAAACTGAAAAGTCAAATAAATCGACAAAAATAAATAAATATTCTTATCTATAACTTGAAAAAATAAAGTTTGAAATAGTATTTGTGTAACCAAAAATTCGATATAATTAATTTGGTTTGATTTTAATAAAAATCGAACTAAACTACTTCATGTACACCCATAAGTACAAGCAGCGAATTAATTCTCTATATATCATAAGTCATAATTAGAGCCGTCAAAATGGGCTTATCCCATGGCCGGCCCAACCCAACTCGTTATTGGGGTAGGGTTGGGATAAGATTTTTCAAGCCCATTTAAAACTAGGGCTTATAAGCCCACCCCATATAAGCCCCTGGCCCTTGAGGCTTGATCGAGGCCGGGATGGGATCGGCCCATGGGCCAAAACTTTTTAATTAGGGTAACTTACCATAAACTCACTAGTATATAATTTAATTACTTTAATACATGTTATGTTGTAATATTATGAATTTTACCAGATTTTAGTACGTCCAGATACATGTATCTCGGAATATATGGACT
This sequence comes from Solanum gracilifrons, assembly GCA_029582605.1. Taxonomy (NCBI): domain Eukaryota; kingdom Viridiplantae; phylum Streptophyta; class Magnoliopsida; order Solanales; family Solanaceae; genus Solanum; species Solanum gracilifrons. Next base: position 37,677 of record JAJOOH010013970.1, on the reverse strand, counting down.
TAAAATTAGGTTAATCTGTTCTAGATACACTCTATCCAAATAGATTCATATGTATCTAGGATGCATAGACAAATTTCGCGCCCTTGCCTGCCTCCAATCTTACTTGTCACTCTCGTATCTCGCTTGTGTATCTGGTATGCGAGATACATGCTAACTACACTAGACTTTTTGCTAGTGTTATTAAAACAACACTATCGTTTGCCATATTTGATTTGAAAATCTTCTCATTTTCTTGATATTATAGAATTATAAGTTTGAAAAGAAAAAAAATGAAAAAAGAAAAAAGAAAAAAGAAAAAAAGAAGGGCTAGCCCGCCCCAGCCCTCGGCCCTTCTAGGGGTGGATTAGGTTGAGCATTTTCAGGCTCTTCTGAATGAAGGGCCAGCCCGCCCTAGCCCTTCAAATTCCTTGGTCCGCGAGGCTTGAACGGGGTGGGCTGGGCCGGCCCTTTTTGACAGCTCTAGTCATAACATTCATGTCAACTATTCTTTACAATTTTGTCCCTCGATCTGTTATTAGTCAGATAGATAAAAGAAAAATTGGAAACGCGTTAGACACCAGTGGTTTAGTTTGAAACTCGTATGAATTTATTGTGGCTAAAAAAGTCAGCTCACATGAAATTGTCCTTTGAACCCCGTTTGAACATAGATTTTGATGTTAACATTTGAAAATTTAAGTTTTTGAAGTTGTGTTTAGACATCTATTTAACTGTTAAAAATATTACATTGTGAGTGGGAGTCCCAAAAACTGCTCTGAACGAAAACTTAAAAATATTTAAAAATTTAAATTTCAAAATTTAATCAAATAGAAATTTTAAGATAATTTTTAAAATATGATCTAAAATATGTAGTTAAACGCTTGGTACATTTAATAGTATCCGTACATGTCAATATAATGGTTGTTTATTGCCATGTGCGTTTGTAAAAATTGATGGTTGAGATTCATTTGAGAGGTAAACAATTTTAACCAAAATAAAGAAAAGGAGATTAAAAACTAGAAAAGATATTTTTCTCATTTTGAATGTATTTGTAATATTTAAAAAAAATATTTGATCAACCGAAAGAAAAAAATTGAGGCAAACAGAGACATTAAAAGAAAATTGGACCCATCCTATTGAATTTCACTCGCTTTTGCAGGCCACTCCTATTTTCCCTATGTCTACTTAGGTGATCTGAATATCCAAATTTCAATTAATGCATTCTTTTAATGAAATTAAATACCCACATGCTGATGCTAGACACTTTTTTTCAATTTTGGCTCCCAGCATAGTGCAATAAATCAGTACCCTGTACTTGCCAGCGCCATAAATCCCGATTTAGTCGGACTCCAATGAGGGTACCGGACACTGGGTAGGAAATTAAAAAAATAAAAAATCAGTACCCACAGTTGCAGTATAATGCCTAGTACTATCATTTATTCATATTTGCAACATAGATGGTCCTATGCACACCATTTGATCACATTTTAGGCTGAAAATTTTGAGTAACATACAGTAGGTTAAAGGCTAGAGGAGTTCCAGCTAGCATCTACAGCCCCGATGATCGTTTCATGCAGTTTGGCTCCAGCGCAAGCAATTATACCGCGATCAAGTCCTTCTAAGTATTCGCCTTTTGAGAAGTCTAGTGGTTGGCCTCCTGCATCGGTCACCACTCCACCGGCTTCTTCAATGATAAGAACACCAGCTGCATGATCCCATATTTTCTCCTTGTAACCAGCCCTCGCGAACTTCATGTATATCTCAGCATCTCCTCGAGCTATGGCTGCATACTTTACCATGCTATATACACGTAATGGCTGGTTCCTGCAGTTGATATGTTGTCAGCCGAGCTTTAAAAGAATCTGATTGCATCAATATTTTACTAGAGATTGCAGAGTAATTTTCAGAATTTGTAGCTGTCAAGCATAACCGGAAATAGATTCTAAATGCTAAGACAACTAGTAAGCCATCGTAAATATAGCATCTTGAAAGTTACACACGTTATAGGAAGATCAGTTGTGGAATACGAGAGGGAATTGTGAGAGATATTTACCGAAGTCCAACACTATGAGCCAGTCCTGCTGTGAATGAATGGCTTGAATTTGCCTTCTCAACTGGTTCACAAAAGGTAGCTAGTGCTGGGTTATCGATGGAGGATACTCTAATTTCCCTTGCAGAGTTCGGCCACACAAATTTATTTTCTCCGCGCAGTAACGGTTGCATCCAAGCCTTGCCACCACCTTTCCTTGCATAAAGTACAGAACCTCTATCCGAAGATTCAGATGTAGAGGAAGTCAACCTAGATAAGATTCTCCTATAACCATTTTGATAACTAAGCCATTCCTTCTTCATAGGATAATTTGGACACCCGAGAACCCCAAGCACAGGTTCTCCGTCTTTGATCAATGCCAAAGCAATAGCGTATTGATCTCCACGTACAAAACCCAACGTGCCATCAACAGGATCCAGTACCCAAAACTTGCTACCTCTGGCACCTGCCAAGCTGCAACGACTTATGGCCTCAAGAACAGCTTTAGCATCCAGATCAGTATCAGGACCTTTCAGTCCAAAACGAGGTGCATCGGCTAGACACTCATTCACAGTTCTTACTACTGCTTCTAACAGGTCCGCTGCGCTAGCCTTGGAAAGAGCTTCCACATCTTCCTCAGCAACAATAGAGACGTTACTGCCATAAGCCTTGGACAGTACCCAGCTTACAATTGCTTGGACGCTCCAATCTAACAAGATCAAGATTAGCTGATCTTAGCATTTTAAGAAGATACAGCAGTTTTTATGAAGAAAATGGCTGATGCACCATCATCTTGGAAATGCACTCTTGAAGTATTTCAAAATGTTATGACAAACCAGAGCATGACATCAGAAAGTGAAGCCTGATCCTTTTACGTTTGAAGATTAAGTCCAACTTAATGCATTGGACCACAATTGCACATAATGTTACATGGATCCATATTTATTTGCACATCAATTTTTATTGTAATTTAATTTGAAAACTCTGCACAAAGCACCTATACCCATGTCACACCCGACTTTGTGACATAAAGTAGACGTACCCATAAATGATTCCATGTAACATAGATAGCACCAGGAAAGAGACAGAGCAATTGTAGCTCAGACATAAAATCTTCTCCGAACTCAGTCTGGGAGATCTTATGGTTCTGATTCTAGAATTCACTTATTAAGATAGTGCAACCTTGTTTTGTCATATGTTCTTCTATTGTCAGTATTTCTGACATTGATGGCATAATCTTCAGTCTATCATCACCAGCAAAGTTTCCTACAATAAATCATATGACGATGATGGTATTTTTGTTCAATTTTTCTTACACCAGATTATTACTTCTTGGGAGACAAAAGGACTTGTTAATGGATTTGTTGAGTGGAAATGGATGGAATTTAATATGCAGCTATGATTATCAAGTTGTTCTCGTCACGAGAGATGCCACCTTGAGAGAAAATTGTGGTTACCTCAATGTTGTATGGTGACTTTATGATTTATGTTTGTTTCTTTGAAACTCAGTAAAGTAACAAGAAAACGACAACAAAAAAGACGATCATATGCACTTATTCATAGTTTCAATAACTAAATGATCATCTATGAGTACAACACAAAATCTTTCTTTCCTCTTTATCTCTTCATGTTACTTGTCTCAACACATATTTGGACAAGGCAGCCACTCATTACAGAGAGAAAGGCATCAATGAACTTGTGACACAGAGTTCCTATCTTTTGCTTGATGACTGTTAACTTATGCTTTATTAAAAGTCTACAAGTTGTAAAACATAATAGTACCTAGTGCATTAGGTTGTCTTTATACATTGCAAGCTTTAAACAAATACACTTGAAGATTCTAGATTAGGTTAGTATGCTTTAACTCCCACACAACTTCTATAGCACTACAGAAAACCAAAATAGTATGTTCCATTTCACAGGAGAAAACATGGGTTCGATAGAACTCCAAATAATAATAAATACAGTTCAATAGTTACCTAATATCCTGAAATGAGTTAAAAACAGACAGAAATGTGTCTCTCACCATCAATTGAAACAAAATGATATCAAGAATCCAGTTTTTTTTACCAAAATACATATGTAGGTAGAGTTTTCATTGAACAAACCATCAATCTTCAACAAGTTACATAATTTTACTGACAAATTAGAAGATTGGGTCCAGTGTAGGCACCCCGGACCGAGTTGTGAATATACTTCTGGTCCTTGAATGTCACACATCTTATCCCGGATAATAGAATGTCTGGATTATCACATGTAAAGATATAGCATGTGACGTAACTCAACCCTAGCTCGCTCATGAAGGAATGATTGTTCAAGTCCATATAAGCAGACCACCAATCCATTTCCTAACCAAACCAAATGTGGGACTCTTATCCACTCTAAACATCACACATAACATTCATTTTCGACTATCTAATCAACAATATCCAAAATGATTACTAAAATAGACACAATCTTTTTCCCTCCCCCAATTCACCTACAAAAACCCAATTCTCAAGCAAAGTCCTAGAATTCCCAAACACGAAAACACAACAATACAATCTAGAACAATAAGAAACATACCAGCAATTGTGACAGGAGAGTCATCCTCCTTAGAATGAACATGTTCAGAGCTTTCTGATAACAAATTTTCTTGAACCCTCTGGCAGAGCAAGCAAGCCATATGTACAGCTCTTACAGCAATTTCCACTTCTTTAGAATACCCATCTGATATATAAGTCGAGTTAACTTCCAATTTACAATCTTCATCCATTGCTGACACAAAATTTGTTTGACTACTACTTTGGGCAGTGAAACCCAAGTAAGAATCTTTCTTGGTCCAAGAAAGAGTTCCTAATATTTGTTTTTTTGGGAAAATATCATTCTTCCTAAAAGTATGTGGGACTTTGGTTGAAAAGCTTGTAGTACAAGAAGACATAACAGAGATTAGTTTTTTTTATAGATGAAGAAATTTACACGCAGCTAAAGAAACAGGGGATGAATTTTTTGTTTTTTTTGGTTTCAATGATTGGCTTGAAAAAAAACAATGACTTTTTTTGTGGACTCAATTTGTTTATATAGAGAGACTTCCCACAGTCAGAGACTCCTCAAGGCCAAGTAGCCGCGTAGGTCGGAGATGTCCCGTAGATTATAAAACAATAACTAATTTTATTTTTTAGTCGGTTTCAAAAGGAATGGATATTTTTCCTTTTTTAGCCATACTTTACTTTTTTTAAATAAAAAAAAAAATAGAGGCAGTATTATATTTGATAACTTAAAAAAATTCAGTGTCCTACTTGATATAAATCACAAAATTTTAAAAATATTTACATGTCATACAAAATTTTACCAACTCCGACTTGATCCTAACATCGACCCAGATACAACTTTGCATCCTGATCTTGAGCTCGACCCTGACTCAGACTATGGTTACTCAGCTAGACCTTATTCTAACATTAATCTAAAACACTGATTCTGTCAGACTCTTAATTAGTAGTTTTATATATATAATATATAGCAACGAAGTTGATGTCTTTTTAATATCCAAACATTATGCCATTTGAATTATAAGATCATGACGTTTTTTTCATTTTTAAGAATGTATCGACGTGACCTAAAACTTAAATGAATGTGTGAAGAGAGGTGTGATATGAATATGATGGAATGCTTTATACACACGGACAAGCAATATAAAGATGATTTTCAATTGTAATATAAAAGCTATTTGGCTACTAATAATTAATTAAGAGAGTTGGAGTTTGACAAATTAATTTTCGAACTTCTTATGTAATTACATTTATTTTATAATAGAAAGACTCAAAGTTAATTCTAGTTTGTTGTTTGGATGAAAACCTTTGCGTGGTCATGTTGTTATATCATAAAATATATTATAATTCATATATAAGTATATATATTGAGGAAAGACATAAAGTCACTATTAAAGTTGTCTTGAATTTTTAAAAAGACACTTTAATTTTGTGAACGTTCAATTACCCCAGAAAATATTAAATATCTTTACAACTATACTATTTCGACCTATAACACGCGTGGAGGTAATTTTTTTGGTGCCAAAAACCAATTAAAAAGCACCACATTTCAGTTTTCTTTATAATTATTTACTTTATTTAAATACATCATCTTTCCCAAAAAACGAAAAGAAATGAAAAAAATGGAGGCAAATTTTGATCGAGTCATGAAATATAAATTGGTATCATTCATCAAAATGAAGCAAATGATCCTCAATCAAAGCTATGATGAAGAAAACGAGGAGACAAACTGAGAAATGAAAAATAAAAGAAAAGAAAAAAGTTTTTTTTTTCTTTTTGAAACGAATTAGGTCGGGTGAATTTAATATTTAAATTAATTTAATTTGATTTAATTAAAATGTGAGCATCACACACATCTTACCAAGTGAAAAAATAAGTCGAAATGGTATATTTACAAAGATATTTAATACTTTTGTGGGGTAATAGAATGCCCGCAAAATTAAGATGTTTTTTTTTAAAATTCAAGACAAATTTAATGATAACTTTATGTCTTTTCTCATATATATTTTTAGTTAATCAATATACAAATTACTTGCTTTTGCTTAATAGACACATCAATTTTCATGGTGAAATATTAGCCCTATACTCAGGATAACAATGAAGAAGTTACAGATATCTTTATCCTAACTAATTCGTTTTAACATAACCCCACATGAATATTAAATGTATATATCTAGAGAGTGTAAATCATGACTTATTGTTGATGTCAAAATGACATATTGCTCCTTAAAGTTGATTATACTTCAGTTTATAATATGATTTTTAATGTATGTATATATATATATATATATATATATATATATATTATATGACTTATTGCTGATTTCAAAATGACATATTCCGATTTGAATCTATGATTCCAATGTGAAATAAATCTTGTTACACTTCGCTAAATATAATCCTTAGTCCTAAATAGGTGTATTAATTCACAAAACTTTACATAAAACTAATTTTCTACGGGAGTCGCAGAGGCCGGAGGTGTCCCGTAGATTACATAACCATATAACTATTTTCATTTTTAGTCGGTTTCAAAAAAAATGAATATTTTTCCCTTTTTAGCAACACTTTACTTTTTTAAAAATAAATGGAGGCAGTATTATATTTTATAACTTTAAAAATTCAGTATCCTACTTGATATAGATCACAAAATTTAAAAAATATTTACGCGATATACAAAATTTTACCTAGGAAATATTTTCTTTTAGAACACTTGGGTATAATCTACACAAATGTTATCCCTGTCGCAACTCCGACTTGCCCTAACATCGACCCCGGATACAACTTTGCACCTTGATCCTGATCTCGACCCTGACTCAGACTATAGTTGCTCAACTAGACTTTATTCTAACCTTAATCTAAAATACCGATTCGGCCAGACTCGAAGTTAATGTCTTTTTAATATCCAAACATTATGATCATGACATTTGAATTATAAGATCATGGCCTTCTTTTTCATTATGAAGCACGTATCGAAGTGACCTAAAAACTTAAATGAAAGTGTGAAGAGAGGGGATATGAATATGATGGAATGCTTTATACACACGGACAAGCATTATAAAGATGATTTACACTTCAATTGTAATATAAAAGCTTTTTGGCTAATAATAATTAAGAGAGTTGGAGTTTGACAAATTAATTTTCAAACTTCTTAATTATGTAATTATATTTATTTTATATAATAGAAAGTAAATCTTAGCGTGAGCATGTTGTTATGTCATAAATAATTCATATATTATAAGTATATATATTTATAGTTATTAATTACTCCCCCCATTTCATATTAAGTTAATTTTTGAGGTGTTTCACACTCTTTAAGAAAAGTAGATTAAGACATAAATTAAACCTAGTTTTTCATTTTTACCCTTATTAATTATTGTCAAATTTATGATTAAAATAACTAAATATTAATTAATCATTAATTTCAATACTAACTAATGAAGGGTAAAATTGGAAGAACACTCTAAAAGTAGTCTTGAAAACTGAACAATTAAGTTAATTTGAAAAATGGGATATTATATGACTTATTGCTGATTCCAAAATGACATATTCCGATTTGAATATATAATTTCCAAGGTGGAATAAATCTTGTTACACTTACCTAAATATCCTTGGTCCAAAATAGGTTTAATAATTTACGAAACTTTACATAAAATTAATTTTGGTTAAAAGTTTTTCAAAACTTTACATTCATGTAGTCACATATATATATATAGAAAATTTCTAAATTTGACATTATTTCAACTTTGTTTATGCACATATATAAATTTTATTAATCATAGGGCCTTTATATATGTGCATAAAAAACATAACACAAAGATATATTTATCCTAAATAGGTTTAACATAACCCCACATTGACAATAACATGAATTTTTTGTCTATATAGGAAATGACTTATTGCTGATTTCAAAATGACATATTAATCGTGTTTATTAGATAGTTTTTGAGAATTGAGCAGAATTAAAAAGGGTGAGCTAACAAATAATTGTCTAACTTTAGTTTTATATTTTTGAAGTTACAGTTATTTTGGGATAATTTTTTTGAGCTTAAACGACAGTTAAAATGGAACGGAAGGATATACATATATGAAATGACTTATTGCTGATTTCAAAATGACACATTATTGCTGCTCAAAGTTGAAATAATGCATGATCAGTTTATAATCTGGTTTATCACTGTATTATCGATCTAACTTGAATTCCAAAGTAAATCCAAAAAATAATCATATCCTTAATTTTCTGATATGAGACGCATGAAATAATATGATTAGCACTTATCCAATAACCTTTCCGTTTTTTGAACATTTACTATTTTAATTTTGTGTTGGAGCAGTAATATAGATTTGCTTAATTTACTAATCTCATCAATATAATAGTCCAAAGTTAAGTAAGTTACTCTAAAGTCTAATCATATGAGATAGTAACTGATATTAATGTGCCAAATGATGCATTGCTTTGTTCAACACATCGTCATTCTAACTTTATATTTCATCTTAATCACACATAATTATGTTCATTTTAACTTAGCACAAAGTCGATATAACAAGTCGTACAGCAAAAAATTATATACAATAATTATATCTTTTCTAGTTGGCTGTATGAATACTTACTGATTATATTTATCGAAAAAATATCACTTCCTTGTTAATGCAATAACTCAACTTCATATTACAGTATGAAAAATGTTAGCTTTTCTGAGTATAATTTAATTTAGTCTTCTTAAGACAAAAAAATAAGTCCAATATCAATCATTCAAACAAGAGAAATTAAAAAAAGAAGGGAATTTGGTTAAGTTGGTCAATATAAGCCGGCTGAGACCAATCTAAGTAAGGTTATCTAACATTATTCGTTTTGTTGAATCATATAATTACTAATATATAGAGAAAGGATTATGACACTTGATTAGCTCACGATGATGTGCTCAAATGTAAAGGGGTCAATTAATTTGCGGACTAAGTTATTACAAGATTATAGTTTTGGAATGACTAATTTATCTTACCTTTCAAGTCGGTTAAAATAACATCAAGATGAGGAATTTCAGTAGTTCGGTTGGTTAGCTATATGAACTTTTACTTTGTTGATAAGAGTTTAATTCTCAATCCTGTAATCCCCTCTCCTTCCCCCTTTTATATATATATATATATATATATATAAAATACCAAATTTGATGGGATAAGATAGGATATCCTAAGACTAAGAGCTCGTTTGGATTGACTTAAAAAAATAATTTTTAAGTCAAAAATAAAAAGTCAAACTTAAATGACTTTTAATTCAAAAAAATAAAAGTTGGGACCTACTTTTGGATTTTAACTTATTTTAAGTCATTTTTTGACTTCTTTTAAGTTATTTTTATATTTGCCAAACATTTTTAAAAGTCAAAAACTGACCTAAAAGTAAATTTGATCAACTTTTAAGTCAATCTAAACACCCTTTAAATTTATACTTTATTTAGTTGAAGATATAAATTTATCTTGGGATTAATTATTCCTTCGATCAAATAAAGTATAAATTTGATCTCAAAGTTAATCCAAATTAAAGGTTCGACTAAAATCTCAACTTCAAATCAATTTGATTTGAAATCATGACCTAAACGACCCAGACCCTTAGTTTCAAAAGTTGATCAATGGAGGATACAACTTACAAGTTGCTCTCTTCGTTCACTTTTACTTCTCCACTTTGAATTTTGTATGCATTAGGGGTGTACATGGCCGGGTTGGTTTGGATTTTTCAAATATCAAATCAAACCATTTGTGTCGGATTTTTAAATTTATAAATCAAACCAAACCAATAAATTTTGGGTTTTTCAACCTCGGGTTTTTTAGGATTTTTTCGGGTTTTTCAGATTTTCGGGTTTTTCCGTTAAAGTATTCATACAAACATATAATTTACTTGTGCTTCAAATATTTCTTTAGTCCTACCAAAATACAACTATCTAAGGTGTTTCTTAAGAAAATAACACAAAATATGATATGATTAATGACACTAAAATATCCAACAAAAATAATAATAATGAAATCGTGTAAAACAAATATTGCAAATTAATAAGTCAATGAAAATGATCATAATTTAAAAGTACAAAATCATGTTAAAATAAGTTTAATAAGTATTAGTTACATGACTAAATATTAAAGGAAATTAAAATTAGATTATGTATTTTAATCGTCTAAACCAATGTAAAACTAAAGAACAATTATTCAATATCATCGCCATTCTTAGTGCTGAATTGATTTTCTTTTTGCATTAATATTTATTTGATTTTGATTTAAGCTTTATTATAATTACCAACATCTATGGACTATAATATTTATTGGACCATTCAGAATTCTAAGTTTCAAACTTGAAGTAATATATTAAAAGATAAAAACTATGAAAAAGTATAAGAAATATTTAAAAATTATATCAAAGTAAATATTTTTATGTATAAAATAAAATTTTAAAATTATCTATATAATGTCGGGTTGGTTTGGTCTCGGGTTGGTTTTTTTAAGTTAAAACCAAACCAACCCAAATATAGTCGGGTTTTTTTTTTTCAATACCAAACAAAGTCAAATCAAACTACTAATCAGGGTTTTTTTCGGTTTGACTCAATTTACGATTTGGTTCGATTTTTGGTTCGGTTTTGTACACCCCTAAATTACTCATGGGAAATTTTTAAAATGTCAATATTTAAACATTTAATAGGATCCATTGTCAACAATTTCAATATTTAGTAAAAATGTCAAAAAAATAGTTTATTATGCATCTTATTTAAGTTTTTATTATTTGTTTTAATTGAAAGAATGCAATTGTAATGACCCGAAAAGTCATTTTTATAATTTTTTTACAAAATTATTGTTTTACCCATCTCGATAGTTGCCCTGAGTAACTTTTGATCAGTTTGTAAAGTTGGTTGGGAATTTCTAACTACTCAATAACTATAGTTATTCATATTTTATTAAATAATTAATTATTAGTTGGTGGTTAATAGATCAAGCCCTTAATTTATTATTTTCCCATGTCACTTGGTTGGCCCATATACATTAAAATATGTTAGTAGGGTTTAACATTTTAGTCCACAATTTGAGAGAGGAAATTAAGAAAAGAATTGTACGAGAGAGGCACAATTGACGTTGCAAGAAAAATAGTTCGTGCTTCAGGTAAACCTCAAGTCTAATTCTTATTGTAAGTAGTAATTGCTAAGATAGGGGTATAATAATATCCTCCTTGTTGTTGGAATGTCGTTTAGTACGTGATTGTTGTTTGGAAAGATTGTGGCCAGAGATAATGACAATTATATTATATTTAATAATTATTTAATGAAGTTAATGATTCAATTTAGTTTTTGGTTAATATAAGTAAGTTACTGGATATTGACTCATTAATGAGTTACTGTGTTCATGATCCTTTTAATATTATAATATTTATTGCATAAGACATTAAATGATCGATAGTTTTAGTTTTCTTTCAAATTAAGTTGGGACAAGTTAGTGATATATATATGAAGGGTTAATGATGACGTAATCATTGGAAAAGGGTATTTTTTTACGAAGTTAGTTACTGGTTCGTTGTTAAAGGACACTGGTTATATATTAAATTTCGGTTTAAGAATTATTTTTCAGGTTATCATATTAAGACTCAGGTTTGATATATTGAGATATGTAATTAAATATCGGGTGCATTATATTATATGAAAGCTATTAGGATTGTAGTGTTTGGAGAAATTATGACTTAACCCTAGGCTTGAATTTGAGAAATATAAGAGTTGACATGTTAATTGACATCGAGCTTAAGAACTTGATTATAAACTTGGGTGAATTTTTGGGTCAAACCTAAACACATAGTAATATGAGTGTTGTTAGTTTTGGAATCTTATTGTGGTCATTTATTTGAATGGATTGCTTTGAGTTGGAAGTTCAACGAAAGGGGAAGGCTCAAGTTTCGGAGTAAATTCTTGATTGATTGAGGCAAGTGGATTATTAAACCATTGTTAAGTGTATGAAATTCGCGTATTTTCTTGTGATATGTGTTTAGGGGTAATGAGACTCGGTGATGGGTTGACTTGTACATATTGATTATTTTCTAATGATGAAAAAGGGGTAATAAAAGGCAATGTCTTTAATTGTTGATGTGTGATGTTTGAAATTGGGTTGAAAGGCTTGTTGAATCATTGTTGATGTTGTATCACGGTTGTATTGTTGTGAATTGTGTATGGTTATGAAAATGGTCATCTCTTCATTATTTGTGTGAACATGTCATTTGCATTGGTTCTGAGACATCGTTGTGATAAGTGTTATGTGATAAGAGGATGTACCATTTCGAGGGACGTATCGCGCGCCGCGATGGATACTATATTTTGAGGGACGTATCGCGCGCCGCGATGGATACTATATATCGAGGGACGTATCGCGCGCCGCAAAGGATGCATGGACAAATATGTCCCTCATGGGTCCCGGACTGAGAGACAGCGGGTGTGTATCACTACGTCAGACATGCATCATTATACTTGACATTGCATTCCATTGCATTGCACATATTTATCATTAGTGAACTTGATATTGTGTTTTGCTGATCTTGTGAGTGCCTTTCTATGGAACTTTGATTGGTGAATATTGAGCTTAGAATGTTGTTGTTGAGCTGTGTGCTATGTGAATTATGAACTGTTAGGTTGGGCTGGTTTTAAGCAGGTTGTAGTCGTGGAGATTGTAATTGATGAATATTGAGCTTGTTGTTGAGAATATGTGATTGTCAGAATGTTGTTGTTGAGATATGTGCTATTTGAATTGTGAACTGTTAGGTTGGACTGATTTTATACAAGTTGTAGTTGTGGAGGTTCGGTTGGGGAGTAAGGAGTATCCGTATTCTATCCCCTTAGCTTGTGTTTAGAGGTTTACTTGCTGAGTACCGCGTGGTTTGGTACTCATCCCTTGCTACTACATTTTTTTGTAGGTTACTATCCCGGACCTTTATGATATATCACTACAAAAAAAATAGCATTTAGCGACCGATTATAGCGACAAACAATATTATGTCGCTAAATAACGACGGATTAGCTACGGAAAAATAAATTGGTCGCTAAATTATCGAATTAAATATTGGGACCTAAAATAGCGACGGAATAGCGACAAAAACGTCGCTACCTTTAAGTGTTAGCGATAGAATCAACGACGGATCTTTTGTCGCTAATTTTATTGAGGTTTTTGCTATTAAATTTTTTTTATTATGACTACCTTTCTTTTTAAACTATAGTGTGATACATAACGACGGAATTTCATACTGACGGAATTTTTCGTCGCTATCTTATATTAAAAAATTTCTAGGGCACAAATCTCACTCACACAAATTAAATCACTCACTCTCCACACTAAATACACATACATAGTAGAGCCTTTTGTGGGAAGAGAACCTTGCCAAAATCATCGGTCATTGCTCTTTGGGAAGGAAATTCGAGCTCATCTTCCTCTTTGCTTCTTGTTGCTGCTCGTTGCTCTAACGAAAACCAATTTCATTGTTGTTGGCTCATCAAAAGGTAACAATAGTGTCTATTATTATCTAAAATTTTATAGTTATTTCATCTCTGGTTCATCTGTAGTACTCTTCATCATCTTTTTTCTGATATTTTTTAGTTAGGGTAACAATGGTCACTATTATTATCTGCACTACTCTTTGAATTTTTTATTTATCTTTTTGAAGGATCTATTTTTTCTTTTCTTGTTATGGGTAAAAATATTTTCTATTTGTAGTTATTTGATAATTTTAGATCTTAAAGCTTTTTCCTTTTGATGTTATGGAGAAATTTCTTTGGGGTTGATGGTGTGATTGAAGAAATGGGTCTAGATCTTTGACTCTATTTTACTTTGTTTCCAAAATCGAAAGTTACTTCTGAAAATCAAAAGATAATTTTTCTACTATTTCAGTGCTTACATACAAAGAAACATAACAAAACAATGTGTATGATGCAAAGAAAAGTAACAAAACAATGTGACAGTGTAAGTGCATACCTGTATTTAAAGAAGAGACTGAACAAATGCCTATATTTTTTTTTCTAATGTATTCCAGATTTTTTACATAATAGAGTAATGAAATTGTATATGAGTTAATTCTGTATTTTCTTCCTCTAAAAAATCGACTTCTTAGAAAAAAATTCTTACACTTAAGTGCTTGGCTATCATATATTTTTGGGTTGCATTTTGGTTACGTTTGGAATTTGTTGGAGAGAAGTAGAGCATGACTATTATTTGTTTGCTGCTTAGCAACTTCAGTTGGTTTAAAAGAAATATTATGGTTGCAAGTTGCCATGTAATGATCTGATCAATCTTTCCAAGTTGCAATGTAAAATTTTCTTTCTTTTCCTTCTCTAGTTTGGAAATGTATGGGCCTATGCAATTTCAAAGTTATTTTTCTTGTAGATATGACGCGAGGCAGAGGTCGAGGTAACACAACTCGTGTAAGGAAGACCTTAATTAGAGGTCGAGGTAGCACAAGCTGAGTTAATATGCCTACTGTTCCCATTCCCATAACTAATTCACATCAACGTGGTATTAATTCTTCTACTGGACCAGATCAAAATAACCAATTTCAAACATTAGCTCCTACTAGTTCGCCTCATGTTCAAACATCAGCTCATGGTAGTACTCCATCTGTTAATTTTGAAACACCTCCTGTAATATCTAATCAGAGCAATGCAATAGGCGAAAGTACGTCTACTTAAAGAAATGTGATAAGGGAGGAGACTACATCTAGCCAGAACAACACATTAGGTGAAGGTGAGAATAATAATAATTCTGGACAATAGACACTTGTTTTTCTTTCTCATTCCGGGTAAGTTTGTACTTGCACTATTGCTATTTATATACTGTAATTTTTTCATTATAGACTTCATATAATATTTTTCAAATTTTTTTCAGTTTGGAACCTTCAAATATTTGCTCTACCAGGATATGTGAGTCTTTCAAGAGTGAACTTGATCCTAATGGAATTAATTGGAAAAGTGTCTCACAAGAAACAAAAGATTTTTATCTTGGAGAATTGCAGGTATATATTTCACCATTTTAATAAAAAAAAATTACATCACTTTTGAAGGTTTGTATACTAATGCTGCTTACTTCTATAATTATTTTCGAAGCAATTCTATTGGGATCCTTCCATTGATAGTGAAGTGAAGATACTATGGCATAAGAAGGCAGCGATAAGGTACAATGATTTTATTTCTTGCATAAAAAAGGAAGTAATTCGGCCAAAATATGTTACGGAAGAAACATGGGAAAGTTGGATGAGATTTTGGAAAGATCCCAAGGTTATTGAAAAGTCAAAAATAAATTCAAAAAATCGTTATGGCAATTAGAATGTTGTTGCAAAGGGGACTCACACGAGAGGCTCAATTACTATTGGAGAGCTTCGCAAGAGACTTGTAAGTATATTTTCGCACACCCTTAATTTGCTTTATATGCATAATATATAGTAGTAATGAGTTCTAACTGTTTATAGGAATAGTAGTACATAATAACGTATTAAGCAGACATCTCTAAATTGGAGGTTTATAGGAAGGGAAAGTTGATTGAGCATAATGACTCATATTCTACTTAGGAGAATGCTGGCTGAATTGATCCAAAAGTATGTGAATTCCTTCTCTGTTATGCATAATCTTAAACCTTCAGGATGTTAAATTTTTGAAGTTGTATTGCAGGCCACTTTTATTGAGAAAAAAGGGCTGACTGCCATATTTTCTAGAGTGTGTTTGTAGTTTGTGAGCTCTTTTTTATACTATCATATATTACACCATATAATTCTTTCATATTTTCACATTTTCATATGTTTTAAAAAAAATTCCTTGATAGGCTATTGAAAAGGGTCGAGATCCAACACCAAGTAAGTTACATTTGCATGTCCATACACATGGTCATGATGGAAAATATTTTGTTGGTGAACGAGCTTGAAATGTACATGTAAGTCCAATTCTTTATATTCTCATCTTTGCTTCCACACAGTTCACGTTTCATATCAGTGATCAAATCCATTGCCACTCTTGACAGTGTATTTCCCTACTCGTTTAAGCCACTCATTCTGAACATATCCAGATGCATATGTTCTTGTGCAATTTGATCTTGAACCACTTTGGCAGGTTTATCAAGCTACTATGGAAGATGATGGAGACAAGGGGATGCTTGAGAAAGTTATAAAGTCTTTCAATTTGTCTATACCTTCCCGTGAACTTAAAAAAGAGGATCCTAAATCTTTACTTCAATCTGTTATGAGTCGTTGGCTTCCATTGTCCGATACCATATTGTCTATTGTTGTCAAACACATGTCTGATCATATATCTGCTCAGTTTTCTTTATATCTCGGCTGCTTTCAAAGCGAGAACTCTTGGATATATATGGCATAATAAATACATTAAGTTGTGCATTCTCTGTGGGAAAAAAAAAAAAAAGCAACATATATATTTTAGAAAGAGTTCAATATGCAAATAAAAAGCTATCTAAGCTATCAACATAAACTTAATTTGGCATATTGTTATTGTTGTGGTTATTATTAATGAATTTCACTGATTATTATTGTCTTTTACAGGAAAAGTATCTAGAAATATTACAGAATCAAACACTAACTCAATCTGATGTTGATCAATTGTAAGCATATTATCAAGCTGCAGGAGGAGAAAAGAAAAGAAGGATCTATGGTCTTGGAGCGCAAGATAAATCATTTTATGGGACGAATCTTTCTGCCTCAGCTTCTGGAACTGGTGCTTCATCCTCAGTACCATGTATGAATGCTCAAACAACAGCAGCAGAAAATTTGGATGACTTTATAACACGATTGATTCCTTCACTGACTAATAAAATGCTTCCTGTACTTTTTGAGCGTGTACGTGGATTGATTTATTCAACCTCATCTCATCCAAACACACATATGACTCTTGTAACTTCCACTCCAGCTAATGTTGATGAGGCTCATGCATCAGTTTCGGATGAAGATTAATGTGGTTCTCCAATCTCTCTTAGTTAGTTTTGTCGGCTAGATATTATTTTTGTTGCAAAGACTTTTAGTTTTTTTGCTTGAAAATTATTGTTGGGGTTGTTTTAAACTTGGTTATGCACTCTGTAGTTTGTTATGTGTTTTGGATCCTGTAGAATATTAGTTTCTATGAATTAAGTTAGTTTTGCAACTTTATAAATTGAATAGTATTTGCAATAATATAATGTATAAAATGTAACGGCGACAGAATTAGCGACAGATTCGCTACAATATTTTTGTCGCTATAAGAAGACAAAAATATAAAAAGTAATGCCGACAGACTTAGCGACGATTTTGTAACAATATTTTTGTAGCTACAAGAAAGGTAATGTATAAAAAGTAATAGCGACGGAATTAATGACAAATTTTTGGTCGTCAATACGATGACACAATGAAATAACTTATAGAATTAGCGACAAAAATTACAAATATAACGACTGTTTTTTTGGTCGTTAGTTTTAACAACGGAAGAGATTCGTCGCTAATCCATCGCTAAACTTACGACGGATTTGAAATTTTGTCGCTAAATTGTTAGCTACGCGCATAATTCCGACAGATGACTTTTCGTCGCTATTCCATCGGTAAACCAAAATAGCGACGGAATAAGCTATTTAGCGATGGATTTGGTCCGTTGGTAAAAACAGTTTTTTTTGTAGTGTATATTCTCTTCTTCTCCAAGGCTTCTTGGAAATTTGTGAGGTAGTTGTTTGTCAACTCAACAAACCTTCTTACTCCGGTTATGATCTTGTTCTATTCTAGAAACAATGTCATATGAGACTTGTATGTTCCTTTTGATTCAATTGTAATACTTTAGAGGCTTGTACACGTGACAATCAGATTTTGGGGGTATTTTTGAGTTTATTATAAAAATTTCCGCATTTCATTATAATGGTTGAGTTTTAGGCTGACTTGTCTTGGTGGGTTAAGACGAGTGCCGTCACGTCCATTTTGGGTTGTGACAACAATTGTTAAATAACAGAAAGGAGAAATATAGGGGAGAGAATAATTTTAAAAAGGAACAATCCATTAAAAGTCTCATCAGTTACAAAAATCAAAACTGAATACTTCATCGGCGATTCCATTGTTGATCAATTTTCTCATTATCGATATTCAAGATTCAATTGAAAATACTCAATCTCTGATCAATTTATTTTGATTAAAATCTTTTTTTTTTTTTGTTTGGTAAGATAGATTTGAACGATATAGGACAAAAAAAATTATTGACAAGCAGCTTTGGAGAAGGATTTTTCTACTGGAAGTTTGATAAAATCGATGGAATACAAATTGGACCATGTATTAGTTAATTGCTTCATCCTTAATCTGTTTCTAATTGATTATAATTTTTATATGAATTTTTTACATAATTGTAAACTGTATCTATTTTCATTGTAAATTGTATGTATTATGAACAATGTATGAATAATTAGTTTTGGTTGATTCGTTGAATTGTTTTGCTTGTTGAATACGAAAATAATAATGGATTGTTTGAAGACATGTTTTTTTCATTGGCAGTTTGTTTTTAATTTTTCGAATCAAATTGTATCCCTACGAAAAATAAATTGGAGCGGGTACAATTTTTTACGACAATTGTATTGTATTTTCGTTTATTTATTTGTTATTTGTTTTCTGTTTATTGAACTACATTGTATCTTAGAAACCACATCACATAAATACAAATTTATATCATAATGTAACTTATAATCCACACCAGACAGATACCATAATTATTATGATCTAATGAATACACCAAATATGTCATACTGAATAGAATCTGAAAAAATCATCACTGTTTGTTTAAAATGAATACAAATGTATAAAGTTAATATGTATCCTAACTAACTGGATACAAACAACACTCTTGCAATGTCCATAACTAGAAAATGATACACATAGCATAATGAATACAAACACATGTAAATACAGTAACTTGTAAAGCTCATAACACAACTACAACAAATATGCCATAATGGATACAAAACAATCAAATAATAAGGAGTGAATACAATCTGAAATATTACCACTATTTGTTTTAAAGGAATACAAATGTATAAGTTAATATGTATCTTTACTTAATTGGATACACACAACACTCTTACAATGTCCATAATTAGAAAATAATATACAGAGCATAGTGAATACAAAAACCTATAAATACAGTAACTTATAAAATCACACAACACAAATACAACAAATGTGCCATGATGAATACAAAACGATCCAATAAGAATTCATTAATACAATCTGAAATAGCATCACTATCTAAAGTATAAAAATATCCTTAATTTACTGAATACATATATACCAATGTACATACCTAGAAAAGGGTGATTCCAAATATGTGGTATTTTATCAAAATTAACAAAATATCCACAATAATATTTCGATCGTCTCTCTTCCATCATTTTAGCAGCGAATCCTACATTATCCGCTATTTCTTGAGTAATACGTAGATTAAATGATGGAAAATTGCTAGTAAATTGCTGATTAAGTTAGATACCTCTAGTAATTCTCTTAGATTCTGTCATTGGAGAGTGATTTAGAGTTTATCAAACCCTAAACGTGATTTCAACTACAGACAACAATTTTGAACGATTTCAACAAAAATAAAATCATAAAACAAATCTTAAAAAATGGATAAACATGCATATCTTAATCAAAGGGATTGTGTGAATATCTTTATAAAATATATTTTCCAATTTCTGAAAGAAAAAAAAACAAACAAGAAGGAACAGACAGAAGCAGACTTTGAAATGGAGAAGAATTAGAAGATGAAAATATGAGAGAGAAAATATTCACTTTTTTTCTAAACATATGAGAGAGAATTAATTGAAAAATGTGTAATTAAGGTGAGATAAAATCGGAAGTAAATTAGGATACACAATCTTTTCTAAAATAATGACATTTTGACATTTTTATTAATATTTATAAAGTATGGGGGATTTTACTAATTAAATTAGATTTTTTGACTAATTTGCTAATTTTCCCATTACCCATAGTATTGTAGCAGCACAGGCCAAACAAAAATTGGGCTGGCCCAAGTTTGAGTAGAATTTGGGCAGGAAAAGCCCGTTAAGTCTGTAGAATATGATAGTCCATGGACAATTCCAGTAAGACAAAAGTTTCAAACGGTAGAGAATAATTCAACTATTTCGATCAGATTATTATGCCTATATACCCATTTATTATGTAGTAACGTATCTGTCAGTAACCACGAAAGGATATGGTACAGTGGATGAGTCAGAGGTTTAGGATTCTAATTTTGGGTATGAAAAAATTCTTGACCGGGAGGGCTAACCCAACACAAATCCAAAATAGTTGAACTTCAATATCAATATTGGACAGTAGATAGAAAAACTAATAATAATAACTTGTCTGTTAGTATGATATATACTTCGACATAATAATAAGCTGATCTGAAATCAAGAATCAGAAACAAAGAAATTAAACAAGTTAAAATTAACAATCCTTTAATTTGTATGCCACTAATGATAATTTTGTCCACTAAATTTGGACAAAGGAACAATAAAGTACTTAGATCACTATCTAATTCCACTAAGCTATGGATCCAAAAAAGCAATAAATAAATAAAAAGAACAGTCTTATTCATAGAAGCTTCATCAACTAGTACAAAACTACATTTTCCTTTTTTTTATATATATAAAAGAAAAAAAACAGAAAAAAAGAATAATTGCAAGAAAGTCTTAATTCATTGTACTTCTTAAAATGATGCAGGATGGAATCTTGTCTGCTATTCTTATATTTTAGTCAAAATTTGGTCTATTTATTACGTTAATTAAATAACCCATTGTAGTATTAAAGGACATCTAAAAAAAAAAAGTTGCTAGATACCAAATTTAGTTTGTCTGCTATATTATAATTTTGATACTAGAAGAAAAATGTTAAATTATACTACTAACTGTACTTTTCTTCATTTGAAACAGGACATGTTAATTGGAATATTCTGACTAAAAAATGGACCTTTCTCTAGTCATATTTGTCTCCTTGAAAATTTTATTTTATATAGAAAAAAGACACTTCTTTTAATGAGTATTTGACACTGGACAAACCATTTTAAATGGAAATAAAAATGTGAAACCTACCAAGTCAAGATCTAGTCAAGCGAATGTTCCAATTTTTTGTTGTTTAATAATTACCTATTCAGTACATATGAATAATTGCTTTGTACGTTTATGATTTTGTTCTGTTTTCTTAGTTAGTAACAAAAAAAAATAATGGTGGAATGATTGAGTTTTCTTCACTTTTAATAAGAGTTCTCTGGTTCGAACTCTTGAAAATGAAATTTTTTTTTTATTGAAAGTGTCACCTCAAAAAATAAGTCTTGCAATGCGTGACTCCTAATTAAGTCGAACCCCAATGTCCTTTTTTTTGTTGTTGTTGATAGTGTTATTTTGCCGATGAAATTACTTGGAATGAAACTTATAATAGTGAATTTAGCAACAATCACTCCTCAATGTCTTCTGAGTCGAGTATGTTGCATAGAATTTGCCTGATTCGGCTAATATTGCATGTGTGATTTGCAGGCTATTACACAGTGGGGGTTTTTATCCAGTGCGCACAAAGTGCTCACCATAGACTATTCACCATAAGGGCAAAGGCTATGGCAAAAATTATACTGAAATTTCCAAAAAAGAAAAATCACTATATAATTATAATTAATGATTTAACTACGTACCGTAAGTGCTAGAAAATGGACTAAATACATAGAGAAAATATTACATCCTTGAGAAGAAAGTAAGAATATTTATCATTCGAGCAACTTTCTCAAACGTGGAGATGTCAACATCTTTCATTTTTTAGTTCTTGTGTTTATATTTTATGAGAAAAAACGCTGACGGAGGTCAAGTTTGAAATTGAAAAAGTTGATAGTAAGTGGAAAACGCTAACATTAAAAAAAGTAGATTGTATAAGTGTGGATGCATCTTTTTTTCATATTTCAAAGGTGACATATATACGTGTGAAAACCCTACCAAGTCAATATCTAGTCAAACCCTAAAGCTCCAAATTTATGGTGGTTATCGCCCTGTCAAAACTACAAATTTAATAATTTCTAGAAGTAGTTAATTATGTGCAATCGTATCTAACCAAACTTATTTAAAAAATCATTTAGACATTTGAATATAAATTATTATCCTCAAATTTTAGAAAATATTTTGTGCATGTTTTCTCGTTTTTAGTACGTAAATATATTAATTACATAAAAAATATCACATCCTTTAGTAATTATACATCAACCTAATTAGTTGTAACAAACTTGAACCAGAACTAGTGTCTAGTGAAAATATTTTATAATAAGTTCAAGAGTTTACGATTGAAATAAGTCATAACTTGAGTATGTAAATAAAATTTACTGTCAAATTTACGTGTTTGTCAATGTATTCAACCAAGTTTAAAGCTTATTAATTTTTCACTAGAAATATAACAATATACTAATATGTGAGAACCATAAACTAAAATATATATTGCAAAAATAAATATAAGTTAAACTTTGAAAAAAAAAACAACGATCTCTTATGAAAATCTTAGTAGCTAATCAATCAACGAACTATTCGAATATTGCATCTTATTGATAAGAATTCGATTGATGCAAGTCTTATGATCATGTCAATATATGAATGGAGATAATTAAAAGTAAAGCGAGTCTGAATGCAATGCACGAGTCCATAATTTGGATCGTGAAATAAGAAATGACATAAAGCCATCGGGTCCCAATTATATTTTTTAATGATTCACTTTTAATTATTAATTTTGCTTTGCTAAATGGAATTTGGTACCAATAATATTAATTCCCACGTGTTGTGGATGCAACATGACTACTAAAATAATGCTTTCACATAACTTTATTGGGATTTTATATTTTACTTTTGCTTTTGCTTCCACCAGACATATCTTATACGCTTAACTGGCATTGTACCCACCACTTAATCATTAAAAATAATAGTATTTTGAACACATAATTTATTCTAATTCTCTTTCATTTTTTTTCTTAACAAATTAGAGAAAAAGACAAAGAATGGAAAAGTAATAAAGAATCACCTACTAATGAGGTATAGCAAATAGGATTTTTTGAATCTGAGTTTTCAATATGAAAAAATATTTAATAGAGAAAGTTTTCAGATTCTATGCGATGCGAATATGAATTAGACAGAAAAAAAAGGTAAATGGATCAAATTGTGTGTCACACTTACTAGGAGTAATTATTTATCATTTCAAGTAACGTGTCCGAAAAATTGAAGCCTATAATGTCACCATTTGTTTAAGCATATTCTTGACATGTAAGAATTCCACTATACAAACCAAATCTTTTCTTATTATTATGGTTTTTAGAAGAGAAATTTTTTTTATATCAAAGTAAAAGGGCAATGTGAATAGAAAAAGGACACGACTTAAAATATTATAATTTTTCTTTTTAAAAAAAAATACAAAATTCTCCTCTCAAATATATTCCTTCCATTCAAGAGTAATGAAAAATCTAAAAAAATTATAATTAAAATTTTTTCCAGCATATAATGTAATTAGCCTTTAAATGTATGAGATTTCCGTATAAAAATACATTAAAAATAAAACATCGTCAATGAAATGTCAATAGTAATTGCTACTTTATAATATCTAGAGAAAAAAATAATAATGGCTTAATATGTAAATTTCTTCAAAATCAGGGTGATTATCAAATTAGTGAGCTATATATAGATAGGTAAGGTACCATTCGTTTCAGTGGATAAGCAAAGCAGAGAAACTACAGATCTATCGCCGGAGTTGGGTACTAATAATTAAATCACATCGGAGAATTTAAAAAATGGCCGGAGTAAGAAAAGAGATGATAAATGGAGGAAATATTTCAAGAAGAGAGGAATATGGGCGACCAATTCCAAAAAGAGGGCAAGTGAAGGTTACCATTGTTTTGGGTTTAGCTCACTCTTTGTCTTCCATTTTCTTCAATCGCCGGTAGAAATGGAGTACTGAAGTGAGAGAACATCCAATTTTGGTAAATTTAGAGAGTGTTGGAGGGTATTAATGTCCTTCCCTAGGCTAGGATTTTGAGCTCGGTGTGTTTTGTATTTTGTAGATAGCTGGTGATTTTGATAATTCCGGCGTCCATTGTATAGTGTTTTGGAACTTAATTTTCAATCTTCCCCTAAAACATTCTTACTTGTATTTTCAATCTACGACTAGTCATTTTGATCAATATCATAGTTTCATATTACTTTACTTCTATAAATAAATTAATGTTTGTGATTATAAATTCTTAAATACACTATTTTATGAAGGTTTATTAGTTAATAATAGTAATATTTAATTATTCTTTAACATAATCCTTTATATGATTATTGGTTTGGGTAATTTCTTTCAGGCTGAGCATGAGTCCTTTTTTTTTATATAAGATTTGAAATGATGGGTCTTTTTTCCTTTACAAAAATATAAATTTATGCGTCAAGTTTCTCATTTTTTTAAAAATGAAATCATAATTTGAAAATTCAAATTATGTTTTTCTTCTAAGAAATTGAAATTATGATCTCAAATTGATCTAAACGCAAACTTAAATTCTACACCCCTTGCATATTTATTATGATACTTATATTAGTTATTATATAATTTTATTTTTCATAGATTTGAGAGTAGTTAACACTAAGAATATACTTCCTTTGTTCAATAATCGTTGTTTACTATTGACTTTACACACTTCTTAAGAAACTAAAAATAGAAGGGTAATTTTACTATATCACTATTTGAATATAATAAATACAATATTTTGAGAAATGTAATAGGGAAATGACTATATATATTTAATGATAAGGATAAATTAAAAACTAAGTATAAAATTATTCATTGATTTCATAAAATGGACAAATATTGTTGGACATTCCAAAATAGTATGGTGCATAACTATTATTAGACAATAAATATATGTATTTCTTACATATACTAAAATAGATAAATAAAAGTAAATAATTATTTATAGTATATATACAATCACAACAGTGAGTAATACTAGATGGTAAAATATCACCTAATGTGAAGGTGTGTCATGTGTCAAATTTGATACTTTGACATCATAAATTATAAATCAATGAACCATAAAACAAGAAATAAAGTAATTAAAAGAACTAATTAACAATCTTTGCAGCCTCTTATGATAATTTGATCCACTAAATTTGGACAAAGAATAATAAAGTACTTAGATTACAATCTAATTCCACTAAGCTATAGATTCAAAAACAAATAAATAAAAAGGAAAAAAGTCCTTTTCATAGAAGTTTCATCCAATATAAAACTACTTTTTCCTTCTGAAAAAAAAAATGATTTCAACCAAGTCTTAATTCATTGTATCTCCTAAATAACTAAAATGAAACGAGAGGGAGTTGCTCGGATGGTAAGCACCCCTCACTTCCAACCCGAAGGTTGCGAATTTGAGTTACCAAGGGAGCAAAAGGGGTGGGAGTTCCTAGGAAAGGGTAAAAAAAAAAAAAACTAAAATGAACATGATTGAATCTTGTCTGCCTTTCTTATAACTTATTTTAGTCAAGAACTCAAGATTGATTTATTTTTTTATGTTAAAAAAAATATAAAGTTGTAATGAAATTGCAATAAAAATAGAAATTTGTAGATGTCAAACCTTATTTGTCTTCTATATTTTAATTTTGACACGAGAAGAAAAAAAAAGCATGATTGTTTTTAAATATTTTTTCTTTGAAACAAAACATATTTTTGGAATTTTCTGTGAAATTGAATATTCTCTGGTTAATTTGTCTCCTAAAGAATTGTATAGGAAAATAGAAGAAGAAAATAGTACTGACACTCAATAAATCTTTGTTTATAGCTTATCAAATTTTAGATCGTAGTTCATTTATTTTTTAATTTTTTGTAAAAATATAGATGATTTAAAGTTCATCTTGACTCGCATAAAATTATAAGTTTTCATAATTTTAATATTTTAATATATTATTTAAAAATTTTGAGACTTCAAACTTTGAATGGTCAAATAAATATTCTATTCCATAGATATCAGTAATTCTAATAAAATTCAACCAAAATCAAATCAATGCTAACAAAAAAAATACAAATAATAATTCAACACTAAGACTAACACTATTTGAATATTTGTTTTTAAATTTTACACTGATTTAGACATTTAAAATACATAACATAAATTTTTCTTTAATATTTAATCATGTAATTAATACTTATTAGTCTTATTTTAGCATAATTTAATACTTTTTAATTATGATCATTCTCATTATGACTTATTAATCTGTAATATTTATTTTATGCGATTTCATTATTATTTTTTTTGAATATTTTAATGTAATCACTCATCTTTTATTTTTGTGTTATTTCTTAAGAAACACCTCAAATAGGTATATTTTAATAGGACTAAAGACATATTTAGAGCACAAGTTAATTATATATTTATAAAAATATTTTACCGAACAAATCCAAATTCTATTAATTTTGGATAATAAATCTAATAAATCTACACCAATAATTGAATTTGATATTTTAAAAATCCAAACTAATCCGGCCAGACGAATTTACCCCTAATAAGAATAAGAATAGGAATAAGAATTACAGATATGGAAACGAAACATTAAAAAACTATAAATAGCTTAGGTGTGAACGCATCTTTTTCGAATCCCAAGGAAAACATATGTATACGTGTGGAACCCTATCAAGTCAAGATCTAGTCAAACCAAATTCATGCAAGTTGTATCACTAACCGCTCAAAATTACAACAACTCTAAATTCAATTTTTTTTCACAACAACCCTAAACACGAAATTTCTTGTCAGCGAAAGAAAGGAATTTTGCCCTTCTGAATTGGGCTTGTTGGACTAAGCTTATTTACTACGGGTTATCTCTCATGTGTGATTTGTGAGATATTATATAAGAATCGAGATTTTACCATGTGCACACCTAAATAATATCAACCGCGAATTTCTTTTGTCATAAAAAAAAATCAAAGAGAATGTATAAATTCGAGTCAATTAGATCTAAAATTAATTACCATGTCAGTTTCAATTCAATTATTTAATGACCAAAGGATAATAGAGAACCTAAAGGAACATTTTATTATTAAAAATTGATTCTTCATTATTCTACAAAGCATATTAATTAATGGGGCTAATTAAACGAAAAAACAAGTCTTAATGCAATGCACGAGTCCATAGTTTTCAATTCGATGTGAGAGAAAGCCACCAGGCCCCAAATTTTCCTTTTTTTAATGATTTAGATTTTTAATTAGCTACCATCTTTGTCGTATATTACTTAAATCATATTGACTTAACATATCTTTTATAAAAAAATAAAAAAAATAAAAAATATATATATTTTAAATTTGATTATTATGAGACTTTTCGACAGGAATCTGAATTTAATCCAACATCAATATAAATATCAAAATGCCAGAAAAATAATAAAAAGTTAAATAAATGGATTTGGTGTCAATTATATATATTAATTCCCACGTGTTTTTCATACAACTTGAGACTAAAATATTGATTTTAGATATCTTATCTTTTGGTTTCACGAGACATATCTTATACGCTTGACTGGCACTATGCCCAGTGGCGGAGCCACCTTATCATTAGAGGTTCATTCGAACCCTCTTCCTCAGGAAATTATATTATATTTATATGGGTAAAATAATTTTTTAGGTATATATAGTAGATATCGAACCTCTCTCGGCTACTTTATGTGTCTATTTTTTCAGATTTTGAACCCTCTTATCGAAAATTTTGGTTCCGCCATTGATTGTGCCCACCACTTATCAATTTGCAATTTAAAATATTAAATTAGTTTGAATCATTATCGTTTTTGAAGACATAATTTATCCTAAATCTGTTGTATTTTGTTTTTTTTACTTAAATTAAATTGGAGTAAACGACAGAGAAAAAAATGGACCACAAATAAAGAAAGTGAATTGAACAAATAATATGTCACACTTACAACACAAAAAGAACGCAATGGCATAGGTTGTAAATTTCACCAAAAGCAGGGGGTTAATACCAACTGCTGGACTATATATACCACGGATCATTTCACTACACTCACAGAACAAACAAAGCAAAAACAGAGTACATACCCACCATCGCTGCAACAACCAAACTCACCAGAGTAACCGACGGCGAACAGATCTATCACCGGAGTTCATTTCTAGTAATTAAAGCGCACCGGAGAATTTTAAAGATGGCCGGAGTAAGAAAAGAGATGATAAATGGAGGAAACATGTTACGAAGTGAGGAATATGGGCGACCAATTCCAAAAAGAGGGCAAGTGAAGGTTACCATAGTATTGGGATTAGCTCACTCTTTGTCTTCCATTTTCTCCAATCGCCGATAGAGATGGAGTAGTGAAGAGAGAGTACCCAGTTTTGGTAAATTTAGAGAGTGTTGGAGGGTATTATTGTCCTTCTAAGGATTTTGAGCTTGGTGTGTTTTGTATTTTGTAAATGGCTGGTGATTTTAGTAATTCCGGCGCCCATTGTATAGTGTTTTGGAACTTAATTTTCAACCTTCTTCTTCACCTAAAACATTCCAAGTTTTTTTTTTTTTTTTTTTTTTTTTTTCTGTTCTTGCTAATTTATGCACTATTTTCTATTGCCACTTCCAATAAAATATTACTTTTTTCGTTTCATTTTATGTGATGTAATTTGATTCGACACAGAATTTAAGAAAAAAAAAAACTTTTAGAAATGTGTCATTCTTTTTTAGACCGATTAAAAAAGAAAGTAGATCATATAAATTGGGACAGAGGTAGTATTCATTTACGAAAAAAAGTAAAAAAATGTTCACAAATTTTGTGAAATTGTACAAAAAATATCCCCATTCAATAATTTAGTTTGCCGTCAATATTGGGTCAAAATGCTGAGCACTTAAAAATACACTATTTAAGAACATTTTTTGTACCAAACTCTCTATAAGTTGTTTTAGGGACATGGTTTTGGTGAATTTATGTATGTTGAGATTTTGTATATGATGCTTCAAACTAAAAAAGAAACTTTACACAGGCTTATGTGTGAATGTAATGCAAGCTTAATCAAATCTGAGGAATAAACGCACCAACAATTGAATTAATTAATACTACTTAGCAGGAAAACTAAAATGAATCTCATATTTTACTCTATAAGTTCATTCAAAAATTATTTCATACGAACAATAGATAAAAACCATCCAGCTAAGTAATTGATAAAATTAAGTGTATCATGATATATGAGTTACACATTACAAAATTTGGTCGCCCATCCATGGACCTGCAATCCAATGTAAGGTGGCATAAGCAACTGATGAATGCTTGATGAACTTCAGGGTGACCAGACATACACATACTTATCTTTCTTTGCTATGTAACTGGTATAACATCTGCAACCACCACCATCACATATGGATGTATTAGACCAGCAGAATTTGTGCCTTGATGTAAATCATATGTCAGAAAGCAAGTCTTCTGTCCCAGTCAATTTTGCAAACTCATTCTCATCGATAGCTCCCTTTTTTAGCTTTTTCAATAGGCGGTACTCCCTTGTGATCTCATCTTCATCTTCAACTAACTGTGTAGCACGTCTTTGTTTGGCAGTTCTCTTTCTCGAGGCAGTTGCTGTAGAATTTGCTTCTTTTTTAAGTCTCTGTGTCTTCTGTTCTTGTTGTTGTGCCATTGCAGCTTTTTTCACTTGTAAATTCTTCTTTCTTTGCTTCTCCCTGGATTTGTCCCTGAATGGAAAAGGTAACAGCTAAGTATCAAAGGCCAAGACTCCACAACAGATCTAACATTTATTGACCAGTACATAAGGTCACATATCGGAACTGCTCCGTGAAAAATATAATGATAATGACAAGACGCACTGAAACTGCCTAATCTGTGTGATTCCAAACGTGATTGTTTGAAGGCTGAATAATGAATAAACTTACTTAAACGTTATCTCGTCCAGGTTGATATCTTCAACAGCAGTAAACCCCTTTGTAGAAAGAGAATGATGCTTCACGTCAGGCACAGAAGGAAGCTGCAAAAGACCATATCCCATGCCCAGCTTCCCAATCTCAAGCTCCTTCCACCTGTAAATAGAGGACTAAGCTGAAGACATGGAAATATAGCTACTATAATGTTTGCATTGCATGATGGCCTTAACTTACCTTAAAATGTAAGAGCAGTGGTGCTCTTTATATGCACGGATGTATGATACAAAGGCTCTGAGTCCTTTCTCCATTACATCACGATCTTTCTTTGCTGCTGACCGTATCTAGAAAAAAGGAACATCAGTAACAGACAGAATCCACTAGTCAACTGCAGCCTCTTCAACCTTTTTGAACACCGAGGACAAGATTTTTTTGGCGGGGAACTACACAATTCTGGATCTCATTATGTTAAATCTAGTTACAATTTTTTAACTGATAAGGATCATGGCCTTGGAGGAACATATGAAGATCAAAGTCAACACGGAAAGTGACTTGTTTTGTGTCGCTAGTTACAAGAAAAGCAT
This sequence comes from Solanum gracilifrons, assembly GCA_029582605.1. Classification (NCBI taxonomy): domain Eukaryota; kingdom Viridiplantae; phylum Streptophyta; class Magnoliopsida; order Solanales; family Solanaceae; genus Solanum; species Solanum gracilifrons. Next base: position 6,671 of record JAJOOH010013970.1, on the reverse strand, counting down.
GCTTGACACAATGACAACCTTCAGAAAACAGGTTCTCAGCTCTGAACAGGTGCCATCTTTGTGGAAAGAATTCAGAAACCATCAACCATTTGTTTTTGTACTGTCCCATTGTTTCACAACTTTGGACTTATTTCTGAATATGCTGGGATTACAATGGACAATGCCTGAAGATACAATTGATTTGACGAGAAGCTAGTATAGAAGGGACTTGTCAAAAGAACACCACAAATGGCAGAGAACCATCCCAGCTACTACATAGGTGGACTGTTTGGAAAGAGAGAAATGCAAGATGCTTTGAAGGTACAGCTAGTTCTATAAAGAAGATAAAAACAGAGAACTGTATACTTTTGTTTCCTTTTTGGTGTAAAGAGGGTTTGATTAATGATGCAGAATCTGTCACACACACTTGAATCCATGCTGATATGAAGTTGGATTTTTTTGTAAATAGTCAAGCACAATTCGTGTTGCATTTATAATACTTACCCTTTTCTCAATTAAATGAAAAAAGGAACTAAACAAACTAGAGGAATGACAGCATTTGCACTACGAAGCAAAGGGAAAGAGAAATATGGCATAATTTAATTCTTACTTCATCTATAATATCAGGAGCATCAGAGGCACATTCCCCCTCTTCTAAGAAAACGTCTTTTATACGCAAGAACTCCACATATGCTTCCTCCTAAAAAGACCAAGACATATCATAGTTAATAAGTAAGTTTGGAGTAACCCTGATAGAGATTATATCTAAACAGCCTCCAAAAAGTTTGATACACTAGAAGTGCAAGACCTGACCTTTGGTAATAGAAAAACAACAGCACTACCTTGTCGGCCCAGCCTAGCTGTTCGGCCTACTCTATGTATAAACATTTTATCATCCTGAGGAAGGTCATACTGCACAAGAAACAAAATAAAGAATAATACATCCATGTAAGTTCCAGCTGCTTATTATCATGCTCATAATTACATGCACGACTGACTATAGAACTATATTTCATTAGGAGAGTGGTGGTTCATATTCCTACCACAAACTTCCATCTGATACCTATTCATGAAGAATTTAGTGCCTTTGGTGTGGCTAGCTGGGTGTGCACAAAAGACTTAAGCATTTATTTGTTTAAAAAAAAGTGAAAGTATGTCCTGAATTATTTTTAGATTTTGCAAAACCTGAAAAGCTTTTCTTTGGTGTTTGACCGAATCAAATTTTCAGAAAATTGAAGAAGTTTGTCGAAATGATTTTTCAATACTTCCCGAAAACAAATGCCAACTAGATCATTCCTATACAAAATGCAGTCTGTGTGAACTATTCTTTAAATACTGTAGTGTGACCCATATATAAACCAGGCAACTTTTTCTTATAATGATATCATGTTATTATTCAATAGGGGAAGGCAACAGTCAACAATGTGTAATACTAACTTGACTACCATCGGAAATTGTTAATTCTGCTGCACACATTCTCAGTTCTTTAAGTTCAAGATGGAGAAGGAGTGATAAGCATGTTATAGTAACAAAGTAATAAGCCCTCCCCTACCTCTCCACCCCCCCGCGCCAAAACCAACCATGATAATGACGTTCATAAGCAAAAATTATTATGCCCAATAAGAAAGTACCTGTATTATATAATCAACACCTGCAATATCAAGTCCACGTGCTGCTACATCTGTGCATAAAAGAACACCACTGGAAAGAGCTGTAAATGATGCTAGTGCTTTCTCCCTTGCACTCTACAAAATTTTTAAGAGAGTTAATTTCCTGAGCTGCTATAGAACCTTCTTTAAATAATATGCCATAACTAACAATTTCATAAAATAATAGACCTTTATTATTAAGATGTCAATAAATGTACCTGCTTCATCCTTCCATGAAGAGAGATTAATGAAAAACTTTTCAGACAGGAGAGACGTGGAAGAACAGTTCCCCAATAATCAACACTAGCACAAGTCATGAAATAACTGCAGGAGTAAAAAAATATCAAATACTAAACACCAACGTGATCTCCTACCATCTATGCAGGTATGTCAAAATATATGATATACAATTCAAGATTCCAGGAAAGTAAGCTCACACTATAATTTTTTTTGACTTGTTCTTTGTTATGAGGTGTACAAGCTGCGATGATTTCTTGTCCGCTTCACATTCCAGATACTGCCAAATTGAAGAGACATGAGAAAAGCGTATAAGCGCAAAAAAGGAAAATTGCCTGGGAAAACAATCCCAAGGGAAGCTTCTCACTAGTGCTTTGCCCCACCACTGAACATTGCGTTGCTATGGTCAATTAGAATATGGTAATCTACACCTTGACATAAATAAATTCTTTTGGAATAAACAAACACTGTGAAACAGTGGGAGCATACCTCAATATGAAGGCCAGAAGGTGTTTTTGATGAGGTCGAATTCCCAGACACAGAGCCGCTCAACTGTTTTGCTTCTGCCCGAACTTCAACCCTGACAGGATTTCTCAATCCTGCCTTTGATAGTTCTTCAACTGCTTCAGTTTGAGTAGCAGAGAAGAGACCCGTTCTACGAAGCTTAGGTAAACGAGAAATGATTGAATTTAGCTGCTTCTCGAATCCCATGCCTAATAGCCTATCAGCCTCATCTAATATCAGGATCTGCACAAATGATATGGTTTTTTCTGAGCGGCTAATTAAGATGTAGTATTTCATATATCACTACCAAATCCCGAACACACATGGACAAAAGAAGGGTTGAGGAAAGGGAGCGGAATCAACGCCCATTGTTCTATTATTGACAGCCAATTGACTGCTGTAAGAACATGTAGTAAATCAGAGACTAATTTTTCTTTTTAAATGTAGGAAATCAGAGACCACTTAAGTCAGAATGTGATTATAGGCAATCACGAAAGTCAGCCTTGAGTACGAACTTATGATCTAGGAGGTAAAACTTAACTCCTTTTAGGGTAAGGCTGAACTTAGCATTACTTCAGTGCACAAATGGAAAGCTTTACATAAATTTTGCAGCTAAATTGTTTTAACACAGGGCATATGGCAACTTCATTTTTCCTTTTTAAAGTATCATAAGAAAAACATAAATTATCATCTATCAAGTAAAAGATTTGACACTCTAAATCCCAAGCAAACTTAATCTTTAAAAGAAAATAAATGGTTAGCAGCTAAAGAGATACTGCAGCACCCAAGCAAAAGAATTTGATACTCCTAAATTCCCAAGCTAACTTTCTTTAAAAGTAAACAAATAAGTAACAGCTTAAAAATCACTGTAGCACTTGAGCACAAAGCTGGAGGCATGAAAGTAGCACCTCAAGATCCCGAAAGTCCAGTATATCCATGCGCTCCATTATGTCATATAGCCTCCCAGGTGTCCCAATCAACAAATTTGCTCCTTCCTCCTCTATCTTTTTGATATCTGCCTTTACTTCTAATCCTCCAACAAGAAGCATAGGCCTAACATTTGCTAATGTGGAAATGAATGGCTGAGCAACATGAAATATTTGTGACGACAATTCCCTGGTGGGTGATATAATTATACCCATTACCTGCAAGGGCACCAAAGAGACAGCTAAACACAAAAAGAGGACAAAATAGAATTAAAGGAAAAAAACAGAAAGGGAAGTATATCATAAGGATCTTTATTGGCTGTCAAATGGGTCTATTTGGATAGAACATAATGCCATAAGCATGGAAGATCCATTTTTACAGAGTATAACATGTGTGGCAAGATGAGTCAGTGCCTTTTGTTTGTAACGTACGACCCGTCAACAAGATTGGACGGCTTTATTTATTTATTATAACTATTTCTAGGGTTGAAGGCAACTTGTCCCCCCTTCTATATCGTTCCTCATCAGGTTGCATTGCATTATTTAATATTTAAGAAAAAGGGGCAGAGATAATTGTGGCCATACTGTCTTTCTATAGTTGAAGCACAACACTGTCAAACGATAACCAGACAACAATAGAAGTATCAGAAAGCAACCTCCAGTCTTTATAATCTTATAGTACCTCCCAACTGGCAACTACTACTGAATCAAGTTCAAACTGGTATACCGAAGATCCCTTTAGTTGGAAATATTCCAAACCAGAAACACCCTAAATGATCCAACTTGACGGTATTAACCAGCAAAAATGGATGTCTTTTAAAATACCAATAACCAAGTGACTCATTTTTCACAAAGTCAATCAGCAGAGTCCACTTCTCCAAAACACGTGAAGTGGATGACAGTGCCATTGTCCTGAAGCTTTTCATTCCCACAAGCATATGTACTTGTATAAGTGCCTCCATGACAGGCCAGTTAATACTTAAAATTCTAGTGCTCAAGCATCTTAATTATATTAAGCTCGCATACCTCAAATTGGGAATACTAAATTCATTTGTTCTTTATAAGCTAAATCAGTTTTAGCTCCCGTTCTCTGTATGTAATCAATATGTCACAGCAAAGACCCAATTTTTCCTACCTAACAAATCTAAACACTAGTGCCGGTACTAATGCTTGCATACTTTGCATAAAAAAAGCCTAAACAGGTCTCGTAAAGCAGAAGAAGGAACCTTATTACCTTGTGAGGTTTGGGATTGGAAGAGGAGCGACGGATGATCTCAACCACAGGTAAAACGAAGGCTAGGGTTTTACCAGAGCCAGTGGCGGCGTCGACGGTGACATCCTTGTAGCTGCAGAGTAAGGGTATGGTGGCCGCCTGAACAGGAGTACAGAACTCGAAGCCGGAGTTGGTTAGGGCTTCCAAAACTGGCTCAGCAAGCCGCGGTTCGAGGTCGGAGAAACGAGTATTCGTTAAAGCTTTGTTCTGATTCGCCGACGCCATTCCCGCCGCACTCGTAGTTTTTCTTCAACCCAACTGCCTAAGTACTATGCTAGCAATTAGACCGACCGAGTCGAATAAGAACCGCTTTCGAAAGTGTTTCCGGTCTGGTTTGGCTGGTACCCGGTTTACTCCACTCTTGTATTAAAAATAATTTTTATTTTACCCTTTTAATAATCAAGAGAAATTTATAGTTTTCATTTAATATTATTAACAACAATGTACTTAGTATAATTTTATAGATGATTCTAAAAAAGATAAAGTGTATGCCGGTGTTATTTATATTTTCATGAAGTAGGGTGACGTTTTCCAAATATCCTAATTCAAACGCATCAAATCCAAACAATTATGAAAATACAATATAAAAGTGTATAAGATATGACAATTAATTAAAAAAAAAGAAGGTAATTTTCACATATAGCAAACACAAAATTCATATTTGTATGCTATAGCAAAGTTTGCATAATTGCGCTCCATAACAAACATATATATGTATAATTCGTTATACATATACAAAAAAAAAAAAACAGTTGTATAATTTGTTTTGGTATCCGTCAAAATGATACCAAATGCAAGTGAATACCCTACTGATGCTGCAGTACAGGAGGTGATAGATCAGTATGTTGAGGTGTTTGCTGAGCCTAAATCCCTACCACCTGTGAGATCATTAGATCATGCCATTCCACTAAAGCCTGGGGCTATGCCAGTTAGTCTGAGACCCTATAGATATAATTACAACCAGAAAGATGAGTTGGAGAAACAAGTAAAAGAGATGCTCACCAGTGGAGTTATTCAGCCTAGTCAATCTCCATTCTCTTCACCAGCCTTACTAGTCAAGAAGAAAGACGGTACTTGGAGATTCTGTGTTGATTATAGGGGCCTTAATGACATCACTATTAAGGATAAGTACCCTATTCCTATAGTGGATGATCTCTTAGATGAGTTGTGTGGTGCAGTCATTTTCTCCAAGGTCGATCTCCGGGCAGGCTACCATCAAATAAGGATGAAAAGGGAGGATGTGTTCAAAACTGCTTTCAGGACTCATGCAGGACATTATGAGTTTAAGGTAATGCCATTTGGCCTTACCAATGCCCCAGCTACTTTCCAAGCCCTTATGAACCAGGTTTTCCAACTTTTTTTGCGAAAGTTTGTCTTGGTATTCTTTGATGATATACTTGTATATAGCCTTACAGTAAATGATCATGTGCAACACTTGAGAGTTGTGTTTGAGACCCTCAAGAACCATTCACTCTATGTTAAGAGATCAAAGTGTTCGTTTGGCCAATCACAAGTGGAGTACTTGGGGCATATTATTACCAAGGAAGGTGTAGCTACTGATCCTCACAAAATTAAAGCCATGGTTGAGTGGCCTAGACCAAAAACACTCAAAGCTCTCAGAGGATTCCTTGGTCTTACTGGCTACTACAGAAAGTATGTTGTTCATTATGGTACTATCAGCAGGCCCTCACTGATTTGCTAAAGAAGGATGCCTTCAAATGGAATCCAGAGGCTGAACTAGCATTTGCAGCCCTTAAAACAGCTATGAGCACCACACCTGTGCTTGCACTTCCTGACTATTCACAGGAGTTTGTGGTTGAAACTGATGCCAGCCACGGCGGTATTGGTGCAGTACTTATGCAAAAGGGAAGACCAATTGCTTACTTTAGTAAGGTGTTAGCACCCAAGCACAGAGGCAAGTCAAAAAATTAATTGTATAAAGTGAGAGAAGCGAGTGAGCGAGCGAGATCTGGGAGAGTGGCGAGCGAGATCTGGGAGAGGGGAGAGAGGGAAACGAAAATATATGTATATATACAATTTTCACGCATTTTATACATTTGCGTTTTTGTATAAAGTGAGAGAGGCGAGTGAGAGAGCGAGATC
>JAJOOH010013969.1:0-43322 GCA_029582605.1 Solanum gracilifrons | reverse complement strand
TATAACTGGTATACATATGCATTTGTATATTTGGCGAGCGAGATTGAGAGGGAGGAGAGAGGTGAGTGAGAGAGGGCAGAAAGTGGAGAAAGACAAACTGTATATGTATATTTGTCAGATAATTGTATATATATAATTGATATACATAAGCATTTGTATATCTGACGAGAAAGATTGGGAGATGGAGGAGAAAGACGATCGAGATTAGGAGAGAGGAGAGAGACAAGCGAGAAATGTCAGAGAGTAGAGAGAGGCTAATTGTATTTTTATATATGTCATATAATTGTATATATGTGTATAATTTGTAGTTGTATATGTATAAAAGAGGACAAGTGACGTAATTACAACTAAAATTAAGTTGCGATCCGTAATTAATTCAAATTATAACTATATTAGCTAATTAACTAGTATATGTTTGCTTTTCCACGTTATTTTCCCTACAATAATTATGCACACTATAATGTTGACTAGAATGTATAATTAAAACAAGGAAAAATTGTGCATTATAACAAACTATTAATTCAAAATAAATGGAATAGCTACAATTTCATTTAATTCCAATTCGCAGCAAACACTTTGTCATTCGCCTCTTTCCCCTGAATCTCGCTCGCCACTCTCAGTTATCTCCCTCGTCTCTCACTCTATACAAACACAAATGTATAAATTGTGTTTGTATTTGTGTTTGTGTTTGTATAAAGTGAGAGAGATTGTATATACAAATACATATCTTTCCATCCTATACACTTATAATTATACCAATACAAAACTTCCATTGCCTAGTTCTCTCTTGCCTCTCTCTCTCTCTTTAACACAAATGATACAAATACAATGTATAATTTGTGTTTGTATAAAGTGAGAGATATTTGATATACAAATACAAATATTTTAACTCGATTCAATTTGTGTATATATATATATATATATATATATAACTATTATGTATATGTATTAATGATTGTGTTTGTACATCTGCATAAAATTTGAATTTGTATACAATTGAATCGTATATATAACTATATATCTAACTGATATACATATACAATTCACCTCTCTCCACTCTTTATCCTCTCTCGCTCGCCTCTCTCCTCTCTCTCCTAATTTTGCTCGCCACTCTAGCATAACACAAAGAACATATACATATATACAAACACGATTTTCATAGATACAGACACTCGATTTATACAAATCGCTACAATATATACAAATCAGATGCTTTGCTATGGAGCGCATATAGCAAAACTGTAGCTATAGAGCGCAAATATGATTTTTATATTTGCTATTCCTAAAATTTACTCAAAAAACAATTATATGTAAGCTTAAAATTCTATCAAAAAACTTATTAAATAATACTATAACTAATGTATATATTTTCTAATACGTCCTACCAAACCACCTTTTACCCGCCAATTGTTTATTACCTAAAGCAAACTCTTATTGACGTATCCAAATTGATCTTGAAACTAATGAGCTGGTTATTATAGATTTGAGACAAAAGTTGCACTAAAAAGGAGTAAATGACATAAATAGCCCCTTACTATAGGAGTAGGTTTAAAATGGTCCCTGAATTATACACTTAACGGATTTAGTCCTTTAACTATTCAAAAATTTGTCAGCTTTGGTCCCTTAACTATACACTTACTGGTTTTAGTCCCTTAACTATAAATTTACCGATTTTAGTCCGTTAAGTATTCACAAACTTATCAAGTTTGGTCTTTGTCCATTTTTTTCAATACAAATAGCTTTGGTTTTTAATATGCACCATCCTAAACTTTGATAGTTTTTGTTCGAGAAACTTATCATGCATCATGCTAATCAATGCGAATTTTATTTAATTTACTCAAATTTCTTTACGTAAAATAAAATGAATAGAATAATAAAATTGATCTATTTAAAAAAAAAGTTTAAAAAATTGCAAATCTACCATTTTATAAATTACCATTTCTGAAAAATTAAACAAATTCCGCTCAATGAAATCGTTAGAGTACAAACTTTGGATTTAATGGATAATAAATTTTTTCTTTTTATAATAAAGTTTTAACATATTCAAGTCATTAGTAACAATAATATGCTTCATTTTATCCGTTGTTGAATAAAATTATGATTTATATTTTCTTTCCACGTGAATTTTATTTTAAATCGTTGAGGTTAAGGTTCTTCGCGTAAGGTTAATTTGAAGAAAAAGTAACAGAGAGAGAACCAACAGAAAAAGTTGCTAAATGATTTAATTTCTCGAGGCATAGATTATGTTAATATAAACCTAAGCCATTTGTATTAAAAAAATGGACAAAGACCAAACTTGATAAGTTTTTGAATACTTAAAGGATTAAAATCGGTAAGTTTATAGTTAAGGGACTAAAATCGATAAGTGTATAGTTAAGAGACCAAAACTGACAAATTTTTGAATAGTTGAAGGACTAAATTCGTTAAGTGTATAGTTCAGGGACCATTTTAGAACTATTCATATAGTTGAGGGACTATTTATGTCATTTTCTCCACTAAAAAGCGTTAGAAAATCTTATCTTTTGATCCAATAATATTATTTTTTTAAATCTACGTAATAAACAATCTTTCTAGGTTCTCTCTATGCTCTATCCATAACTTGGGTCCCCACTTGGGCACTTTTGTACCCCTTCCCCCTTTGATCTTTTGTTTTGACATTTTTGGATTCCCTAATTCCCCTTTTTTCTGAGAATCAGTTCTTGTTTTTTGAGCACTTTAATTTTGCTTGGCTCTTCTTGCTTCTTATCATTTCCCAACTGCTGATATTCTACTGTTCAAAGTACCTGTCTTTTGAGGGTATTTCAGAAATCGCTTGATTTTGAGGTGAAAGAGTCAGTTTTGGGTTCTGGGTTGGTGGAATTATGTGATTTTCTTGGTGGGTTTTCTTTGTTGGCTTGAAATTTTGGTGGGTTTCTCTGTTGTGTTGTTTTGCAGTCAAGAAACTGACTTTTTTGTTTTGATCTGTTATATTTTACTGTTTATGCTGAGAAAAATTTGATCTTTTTGTGTTCTTGAGGGGTGGTGCTTGTAAATTATTTAATTTGGAGCGTGTTGATGAAACTGTAGAGGAAAATATGAAGAGAGGGAAAGTTGAAGAGAAGGTTATGGGGCCTATGTTTCCAAGACTTCATGTTAATGATACAGATAAAGGAGGTCCAAGAGCACCTCCAAGGAATAAGATGGCTCTATATGAGCAGCTCAGTATACCTTCTCAGAGATTCAACTCTGGGGTTTTGCCTCTTGACCCTAACAATACTTCAAAGATGGGCCCTCCATCCTCAAGTCAGGTAGAATAAGTTCTCAACCTATGTGAACAAGATATGTGTTGCAAGGGTCTTTTTGAATTTTCTGTAGTTTGATTTATTGTTCTGAGTGGTTGTTGGATGTTAATTATTTAGCATACCTCTTGTGTTACAGTTGGTTTCTGTTTGAATTTTTAGCTTCTGTTTCAAGAATTAGAGATTACAAGGAAAGAAAATCTTGTAGTTTATTGTTGTGGTGTATATGTTAATGTAGTAAGTTCACTTCACTTGGTTAAACTTAAGTGCATCACTTGACATATCATGAAAGGGTCAATTGTCTTCTCTGTATGAGTACAACTATTTTCTCTTTTTGTATTAACTTGTGCTGATCATCATCTGGATGTGCCTGATTTCTTAATTTGGGAAGTTCATATTTCCATCAAAAAGATGTAATATTAGCTGTGTCAGTGTTGTATTTTTCCTTGGATTTGCAGGGGTCAGTGAAAATGTGGGTTTGACATTTACAGTCCCGTATAATTATGTTCTTAAACTGTGTAGTGATGTTACTGCAGGGCTTTTAGAGGTTTCTTGATGTTAAACCATCTTTTTTTGAGGCTATATTCATTGACCGTGTAGTTCATCAATAGCTGTTAATTTACTGGTTGGTTGAATTTGCAAGCTGACTTGAAGCAACTACTTCTTGCAGGGGAGTGGGCATGACAGAGGTGGATATTTCCCTATACAACACCCTCCATCTAGACATCTAGCTGATAAACCACCTGGCCACAGTTCGGATCCCAGTACTCTCTTGCAACAATATGAATTGAAAAAGAGAACAGAAGAGGATGACTTTACGGTCCCCATCTTTGTTAACTCCAAGCTTGGTCATGCCAATAAGAGTCATAATCTGGATATGGAAAAGCTCTCTCCCTCTGGTCCAGTGTTTTGTCCTAATAAAGAGTTGGAAGGAGTTACAGATCTAACTTTGAGACAGCAGCGCAATAGCCAAAACAAGGAGAATCCCAAATGTACTGTTGCTCGTAGAGAGAAAACAACCTCAAACTCTGCATCCAAGGGTAAACTATCTAGAATGTCTTCTGATACAAGTTGATGTAAATTTTGCATTTCACACCAATAAATGAGTCTTCTAATGACTTCCGTACATTACCTAAGACCAACCTTTCTTAATGACCAGAATGCAGATTGGATCCTCAGGTTGGTTGTACTATCATACCTGAACCTGTTAAGGTTACATATGATGACAGTTCGTATCCTAGGAAAGCATTTTTATCAGAAGAGCAGTTAACTGCTAATGATCTTGTTAATGATACGGAATCCCAGGAAGATAAGGCACACAAATCATTACAAACAGGAAATTTGGACCGAGGTGACGACTTATCTGAGACTTCCAGAGTGGAATCTATATCTGGAACAGACATCTCTCCTGATGACATTGTAGGAATAATTGGCCTAAAGCGTTTCTGGAAAGCCAGAAGAGCAATTGTCAAGTAAGTTCATGTTGCGTTCAGATTGACATTTAAATATCCTTGTCAGATCATGCAAACAATCAATATGTAGCATTCCTTTTGTCAGTTGGGTGGAGAAATTTTATTGACTAGCTTTTCTTTAGACTGACTTTCATTTTCCTGATGGTTATACTACCCACTAAGATCCTAATTTGTAGAGTGAGACAAAATGACCCCCCTTGTATGCATCCTCATGGTCCTTATAAATATAAGGGTATGCTCTCTGATATATTTTCATATTCAATAGATAAGATTGCGCGTGTGCAGTTTTAAAGCATGTGTTGAATACAAAGGATGTTTGTATACCAGACACTTCTTTTCGTTGGTACCTTTTGCTTAATAGCATATTTATTTCTCAGCTGCTATGTTGTTAATCATGACTTATCCATCAATATCTCCAGAGTCCAAATGATCTTTTTGTGCCGTATCTTGCCAATTGATGAATTTTGAGTGACATATTTAGGTATGTAAGTCTTTATAAAAAAAATGTTTTGGTGTGTAAATGGGTGCGAATAACAATCTTGAACTTTGTAGCATTTGTTGTTCATCTATTTGCTTGCCTGAGTTTGTTTTTGTTAGTCTTAACAATCTATTATCCAACAATAGGGGGGAGAAAGAGTTTGTCTTTGTGATCTAGATTTGATACAGTATTGCTATATTTAGGCACAATTGGATGGGAACCAGCCTCTAGAATACTACTTTGGGTAGCTTTTATATTCTCTTAGAGATGTCAGTGGTATCCTATTGCTGGAGTACATAATGCCAAATTAAGGCTGTCCCTGGTATCACGCTTTTCATGCGTTGGGGCTGAACCAATTCTTAAAGGAAACATATGGCATGATTGTAGGAGTTGTATGACTATCTCTCTAGATGCTGTCTGATGGTTTCCACAAAGTGGCAAGTATCGTTTACAAGCCCTTGAAGGATTTCAGCGGTGGATCACCTTCATATATAGCACTGTGGGGACCATGTTAGATCGTATACTTTGTGCAAGGTGAGCTGGCTGGCACTGTATCATTCTATTGAGTATTGACTGTCGATTTGTTATGTTCTGCTGGGACTTCTTTTTCCTCTGTGTCCTTATTCTTGGGTTGTAAACCACTCTTTCTGGGAACAGTAACCCGTTTATGGTGGTGGCAGTGGTGTGATAAGAAGATAGCTCTGGCAACTAGCATGTTAATTGGGAATAAACTATGAAGGGTAATGGCTTTAAAGAAGACTATATGTGCTATATTTCGGTAAAAGTTTTGATTATCTACAAAGTAGGAAGAGTCTCCAAACATATCTTAGTCATGGCATAGGTTCCACTAGGGATTTTAAGCTTTGTGAACATCAGTTCATGTGAATATGACATGTTTTTTTGCATATGAGAAATAAATTTAGTGCCATTTTTTGGTTTGAACTTTAAGATAATACTACTGTGGTGGACTAGTGCAGAACTTCTCTTTTTGCATACGTATTGAAGACTACCTCTTTGTAGATTACGATATTACCAGTTGGTGTTCATTGACTGTAGACACTTAATATGTTGTGTGGCTTAGTCTCTTCAAAATGATTTTTGAGTTGTCTTGTTATATTTAATGTAGTAGATACTTTTGACCTCATGCATTTGAAGAGATAATCTCTTTCCATTTATTATTTGCTCTTTTCTTTTTTTAACGGACTCTTATCTCCATTGTTTTGGTACAGCCAGCAAAGAGTGTTTGCAGTCCAAGTGTTCGAGTTGCATCGACTAATAAAGGTAAAGCAACTCCAGTGGCTGAATATGAATATATGATCTATATATACTGTTTTTCGTGCATTAATACGTCACTCATGCATTTTTTACCTGTTGTTTTAATAGGTACAAAGGCTCATTGCCGGGTCACCAAATAGTTCGCTCGAAGATCCTACTTATTTAGGCAAACCTTTAAAGAGTTCGTCTGTCAAAAAACTTCCATTGGACTGTATTGTTAGAGAATCTCAAAGTGTTCTGAAGCGCAAGCATGATTCTGAGAAGCCTAACTTCAGGATGGAATACTCTGCCGAAAGCACAGTGGGAAAGGCATCTCTCTCTACTGTGCAAAATGGTAGTCAACTCTCTAGCCACAAACCATTTTCAGGAAATCCACTGCCTGTAACAAACGATTCTAATGCGGGTCCTTGGTGCTTCCAACAACCTCCCGGGCACCAATGGTTGATCCCAGTGATGTCTCCTTCTGAAGGACTTGTATACAAACCATTCCCTGGACCTGAATTCACGAGTCCTATTTGTGGAGGTGGGCCTGCAGGATCGACTCCAACAATGGGGAACTTTTTTGCTCCAACATATGGAGTTCCTGCTCCTAATCCTCACTATCAAGGTATGGGAGTTCCTTTTGCACCTCCGACTGGTCATGGTTACTTTCGGCAATATGGCATGCCAGTCATGAATCCACCAATTTCATCACCTGCTACTGAAGAATCAAACCAGTTTACCTTGCCTGGTTTACAACAGCAATTATCTGGAGTGGTTGATAACTTCGACATTCAACATCAGGACTCAAGTAATGTTCTAAATGAGAAGAATGATAACTTCCCGGATGTTGTGAGGTTTCAAACCACAAAAGATAATGAGCTACAAGCCAGCACGGCAAGTAGTCCTATTGAGAGAACTCATGAAACGGCCACAGGAGGAAGAAACATGCTTTCTCTTTTTCCCACATCTCCAGTTACTGACAACCGTGATGGTAGCCCTCAGGCTTGTGTACCTGATAATCCAGCAAGAGTTATCAAGGTTGTACCTCACAATGCAAGGTCTGCCACAGAATCTGTGGCTCGGATATTTCAGTCTATACAACAAGAGAGAAAACAATATGACTTAGGTTTCACACATCTATAAGTAGCTTACCTTGTGAATATGACCATTTGCTCATCCAGACTAAATGTAGTAGTTTCAGTCAATCTGTTGTATCTTTTCTACAGAAAGTATGTAATAGCTGTATTTTAATTTGGTTGCTGTGCCACTATGTAGATAAGCATACCTACAAATTACATTGTATGTTTGCCCAGTGATTGCTTAGTTCAGCTGTTGTATACTGAAGAGTTGTAATATATTCTCTTTCTTTCAAATAATTCTTTCCAGAAATTTTAATTTTTACCTTTTTATTCATGTATCTTTTAGATTATTGTAATATACTTTTTGAAAATCTATAGTACTAATGGAGAAGAATAAAAAATGTTCTTAGTGTATCGTAAATAGTATTAAAATGCTTTCCTTTCACCTATTATATCAAAAATGTCATTTTTTTATGTCCAACAATACCCTTTTCTAACATGACAATTGATGAGTCATTCAACGAAACAAGTCGCATCATATTATGGTCCACATAAATTTGGACAACATAGCATGGGTTGAGAGAAGATAAAAATGTGTTTCTTAACCAAATAATTGATAGTGAAGAACTGAAGATACTGATGATGAAAATCACAAAATAACTTTTGCAATAATTGAAGAATCAGATGAAGAAATTAATCTCGGATATCACATAATTTGCTAAAGGGTCACTCAGCCCTTTGCTTTACACAAAATTTGGCCCAATTTTCAAAAGCCCAATATTGTGCTGCTCCCTTACAATTTCGCCATTAATGACAGCTCTGCTTCTTTTATATTTGACGTACTGAAAAGGTGAATCATTTTGAGCGAATTAAATATCAAAAGATGAAAAACATCGAGAGGATTTCATATCTAAATTTTGGGACTATTTAGAGGTGATTTTAAGTTGATCGAGATTGAATTCATCAGTATATACTTCATGTATAATCAGTGTATACAAATATATAATTAAGTTATATTCAACTTTTCGAATGTATCGTAATATATAGTCAGAAATATCAATGTTATCTTATCTAACACTAACATTAATACATAAATGTGTCATTTAACTTAACCTTATTTTACATTTATGCCCTCCAACTTTGGATTGCACAAGTAGATACTTAAACGTGTATAAAGTTGAACAAGTAGACACACGAGTTCTATGTGACATAATACAGGTAGGACACAAATTGTCATGTAAGATGTCACGTATGACATGTGTGTTTATTCATTAAACTTCATACAAGTTTAAGTGTGTACGTCAAAGTTGGAGGGCATAAATATAAAATGAGACCAAATTAAGCGACATATTTATGTATTATCGTTATTAAATAAGAAATTATCAATTTATAGAATTGTTATTCTTATATATATATTTTTAAAAACTTTTTAGTTTCTTGATAATTCAAAACAAGCAATATTAAATTATTCATTATTCAAATCCAAAGAAAATAAGTCAATAATTGAATTTAAGACTACTTAATCTACAAGTAAAATAAGGAAAAAGTGATTAATTAGACCATCCCTTATTTTCAACTAGATTCACACCAAGACAAATCTTCATTCAAGATTCTAAATACTAATAAATAACCAACTTTACACATAAACAGAAACAAAAAGAAATGAATATTTCCCTCTGAAACTTTTGCCGATCTGCTTGGATGCTCCGATCACATGGCGTCTACTCAACAAACTTTGCCTCCTGACCCTGGTAATCTCATCCCTCTAATCTGTTAAAATTCCTGATTCTAGCGATCAAATCAAAACTCTTTGTTTTTGTCTCTCTTTTTTTGGAATTCTTGGGCGTTACATTCTCCATTTTCATGAAATTAGGTTTTTACTTTCATGCGTTTTCTGGTACTTTTTGTGGTCGCATTAGTTTTGAAGGTTTTGCATCAATGGATATAGGCAAGTCCGAAGTTTTTAGATTTTTTAACTATTCCAATGGGATTTTGTGACTTGCTGGTTGTTTTCCTGTTTTAGTATAGATGCTGCACATTGTTTAACCATTGTACTTCCTATTTTTTATGTGATTCTTGTTTGTATAGATATATTCCGAGCTATGAATATTGCATGTTTGTAACAATGGCATGTGGTATTTGACCTAAAATTTTGTTATAAGGAAAAGGAAAAGTAAAGGAGGATGTGAAATGAAAACTGAAAGTTATTTGATGTTGATCTTCCTAGGTGAAAAAATCCAAGGGGAAGAGGCACAATTTTCTACAGTGCCAATCCATGTTGTCACTAATCCATCTGAACTACCTGTTGAATTCTTGGAACCTTCTGCTGAGACACAACTGGTAATTGGTTTTGATTGTGAGGGTGTTGATCTTTGTCGCCATGGGACTCTCTGTATTATGCAGGTAAATCTAGAATCTGAATATACATTGTGTCATTCCGCCTTAAAATTTCGAATTAGATTTCTCATTTAAGTTGAAGTATGGTGTTACATGGTATGCAATTATGAAATATTTTGAGGTTAGTGAAAAGAGGTCCCAAGAACCCTTGGAGAAGTTGTAATCCATACAGCTCTAGATTAATGAAATTGCTTAACTCAATTTGATGGTCATACTTTTCATGGACCTGGTAAGCCTTTGAATTTATTGAGCTTGTAATGTTTTTTTTTTTTGAAACTGGTAACATTGCTATTGAAAGCACTGGGGCAGTGCAAAAGCCATATTTACAGAATTGAGCTTGTAATGTAGAATTCAAACTTGGTGTTTTGCTCAAAAGTTTCATTTTATTTTATGTGGTAATCCTAGTTTGGGAGGGAATGATTAGGCTGGCTTTCTTACCTCGTACATTCTCTCATGGTGGTCTAAGATATCACGACATACGCAGGCAATGTAATTAAGGTGGCCATTGTGAGTAATCTGTTTTGGCTGTTTTCATCTGTGATCTGCTGTGTGTTTTGGAGATTTTATGTTTGATAGAGAAGGAAGAGAATAGATGAATTCGAAGACAAATATGAGAATAGACATCTTCAGCATGTTCAACATTGAGATATCACAGCTAGTATCGTTGGATCTTCTTCCTTTCTTTTCTCACTCATTTTACCCTCACTGAAGGAACATCCAATTGTGGACTGAAGAGTAAGCAGTTGAAAAATGTGACCGAAGAGAGATGATAGAGGATATTTTTAGTGAAGGAAGGAGAAAGGGAGATCACTATTTTTAGAAGTCAATTCTTTGCTTTGACGAATGGGGTAATGTGGAGAGTTGGTGGGATTAGAGAACTAATATGCCTTCAAAAGTGTATTTGATGTGATAAAGCTTTTATATAGCCAGATTTGCATTTGTCTGAATTCGTTTAGGTTTTACATTTTCCTTTCTTTTATTGATGAATAGAATTTCATTTAAATGCATCAAGAAGATGCAGTGAGTACAAAGAGTTGGATAATAGCTCCAGTACAGAATATCTAAGCTAAGATCAGGGAGCTAACAAAATCTAGAAAGTAGTGAGCACTATTTACAGGAGTGAGATAGTTCCAACTAAATGTTTGAGTTGATAAACCATCAAAACATCTTCGGTTTCTTACTGTCCAAATGCACCCAAAAGTAATTGCTGGTAAGTGGAATCATCAGGCTTTCCATTTTCTGAATTTCAGAACATCTTGCTATGTCGAAAATTATGACAAAAGTAGGTTCAAGGAGGAAAGTTAGTGGATGACGAAAAAGGGATGTGGATATTATTAGAAGTCAATCCTCAACTTACATGAGTGTGAAGTACTGGGGTTAGAGTACCTACATGCCTTAACAAGTGTAACTTGCTGCTATTAAGCATTTATGTTGCCAGTTTTACATTGGTCTGACTTTCTTTGTAGACTTTCTTATTCTAAATTTGAAAAAATCTCATGATGTGGTGGCAGCATGTATTCTTTTTAAAGATCTTATTTCTTGTTTCCTTCTTCTCTTGCTACTTTTGTATTCCCTGCATTTCCAATGCTTACTTTTTATGTATTTATGTAAGTTCCAACTGTTCCTAATGCAGTTAACTTCCACTGCCTTTTTGGTTTGTTTCAATTGACTTTGCCCCCTCTTTAACTGTCTCCAAGAATTCATTATAAATTTACTGTATTCAACTATTTATTGGTTGATAGGCAATACTGTGGCTTTTCTAGCATTGATGTGATATCTTCCTAACAAAGTACCCTGACTTTCCTACTAAGTCAAAGCTATACCTCAAACTAATTACAACATGGTAAAATATGAATTCTTCCAAATCATCATATTAGTCAAATTGAGTCATTTAGATTGGAAAAAGTATATTTTGGGAGTTCTTAAAAGTCATTTTAAATGTGCCTTGTGCTAAATTTAATCCTTGTGCTTGTATCCTTGCCTTCAAAACTGATTTTTTAAATAATTGGGCCTCTGAATCCTTGTGTCTAATTTCTTTTTTTCTTGTCTGGTGGATTGGAGGCTTCATCATCCATAAAGAGCTTCTAAGGCTGTGGCATATTCAGATTTGCTATTAAATTTCCCTGCTTGTTTCTTCTAGCTTATTTTAGATCAAAACAAAAAATGCTAGTTGCAGCCTAACCTGGTGTTCATAATGCTTCCAGTTGATAACACTTATCTAACCCAAGAAAAAAAGAGAAGCTTCCAGTTGATAAACTTTTGTTTGTGCAGCTTGCGTTTCCGAACGCAATATATTTGGTTGATGCTGTTCAAGGTGGGGAGGCTGTTGTCCAAGCTTGTAAGCCTGCACTCGAGTCTAACTACATCACAAAAGTTATTCACGATTGCAAACGAGATAGTGAGGTCACTTATTGATTTCTTCTATTTTTCAAATTCTTTGTATTTTGAAGCATTGTAGCATGTTTAATTTACTTGCTCATTCTTCTTTCAGGCATTGTATTTTCAGTTTGGCATAAAGTTGCACAATGTTGTGGATACACAGGCAAGAATTTTCAATTGAAGTTTTCTCAGTATACTTAATTTACACATGCTGTTAGTTTAAGATGTGTTTTGAAAATAGTTGAAAACTTGAAATGTATGAAGCTGGAGCAGTTTGTTGAAAGTAGAATTAATACAATTATTAGTAGTATATATTATAAATAATAGTTAAGATGTATATAGATTGACATGTTTGTTGAAAGACAAAACTAGAGCTAATACTATGTATTGGTCGTTTATATAGTTTGAATATCGGACGTAGACAAGTTTGTTGATACTGAAAGTGGTCGAGAATATTTGGAGGATGATCAAAGAGTAGGTCACATGATTTGTGAAGGAGGAATTATTGGATGTTGTATTTGTTGCTACAGTTTTTCTAGAATAATTAGTTGTTCAGTTGTAGACTTTGTCCACTACTTTGTCATTGATGGATTATTCATTAGAATCATCATTAGAAATCTAGTAGTATAAGTTTAAACTTTTGTTAGATACTGTTGAGACTTATTAGTTGTTTGGTTATATTATTCTGCAGATTTTCTGTTTTCAAATGGCTATTTAAAATCCTATGGTTAATAAAACAAATGAAGAGACAATTTTTTAAACATATTTTCAACCTCCTTGTTGCTCCATCTTTATAAAAAACCAACAACGATAGCAGAGCCTCAATTTATATCATAGGATGTGTGAGTTTTTACTCAAGAAGAACCATCTTGAAACCAATTTTAACTCATACCTTATTTCGTTTAACCATATTTTTCAACATGGCAAGCAGCAGTTTTTCATTGAATGCTCCACAAACCTTCACTGGTGAAAATGTCAAATTCATTTGTGAAATGAAGTCTTATTTTGAAGCCTATGATTTATGAAAGTTGTGATGAAGATAAACTATTACTACTACCACCCCCTTGCAATTTCTCAGTTCTCAAGCACAGTAAAAAAATCACCAATCAAGGAGGAACAGCCTTTGTAGACTGAAGCAAATAAAGCAAAGGAGGAGTTTTGACTATTGTGTTTGCTGCTATAATTTTGGTTGAATAATTAGTTGTCTAGTTGTATGAGGAATCTACTACTTCGTCAAAGTTTTATTTTTTTGTTTGATATCTTAGGTTGTTGAGACATTTTAATTGTTGAATAGTTACTCAGATTTTCTGCAGGCTTTCTGCTTACAAGTGACTATAAAGCCCTATGGTTAATAAAAAAATTATTCCATCCAATTCACTCTGTGTTTTAGTTTGACTAGGCATAGAGTTTAAGAAAGCGAGGGAGACTCTTGAATCTTGTGATCTTAAACATGTCATGCGGGATTCTTGAAATTAGAGAGTTACTACATGTAGATAGTGACATTGTTCTTGAAATATACTAAAATGGAAGTAAGATGATACCGGCTGCTTTGTGAGGGGTCTATTTTGCAATACTGCCTTACTGCCAAGCAGAGGCGAATCCAGGATTTCAAGAAAACGGGTGCACCATTGCTTTAGAATTTTGTTTTTTTTTTTTCGAAAAAACGAGTGTTATTAGTTACTAAAAAAAATTGAAGTGAATTGTGGCTGGCTGGGATTGAACTCAGGACCTTGGTGTTAAAATTTGGCTCTCAAACCAGTAAATCATCAGCAACTTTAAGAACGGGTTCAACAAGTGTTTATTTAATATATTCTTTAATAATTATACAAGTAATATATCGAGTTTAGTCAGAGAACCACGGGTTCGGGTGACCCAAATTTTACACATAAATTCGCCACTGCTGCCAAGTATTGTGAAGGATAAATTTAAAACTTGGATTTTTCAGTCCGTTCAATTATGTTTGGTTTGTTCCTATTCACCACATGGGCCCTTCATTTAGTTTTCTTTCCTCAACCTCTTCTTTATTCTTAAGGTTTCAAGGTAGTTTCTTCTTCCCAACTGGTAGGTGATGTGGTTAATGGTTGTTGCATGTTATGTGTATTGAATTGACTGATTCAAAAGAACATAGAGGATCAAACGAGTCACATCTTTCATCACTTGTTCTCTTATATTTCTGTTTTTATTTCCCAAAATATGTTCCTTTGCATGTCCGTTCTTTTTATAAATTCAATATTGATATTATGTTAGCTGACTTTAGCTAGGGTTTATTTGTCTGGAAGTGATAAATGGGGAGTAGTATGGTTATGACAAGTTTGATATACTTGGATTGCTAACGTTTATACTCTCCCCTCAAGCAGATTGCATATTCTTTGATCAATGAACAAGAAGGGCATGCACGGGTCCCAGATTGTCACATATCATTTGTTGGTCTACTTGCTGACCCACGTTATTGTGGTATTGATCTTTCTGCTTTAAATCTTTTCTTGCTTACGTGTGGCTTGAAATTTTGCGACCCTGTTCTGTGGATTCTGCTGCATAGATATGAGCTTGAAAGCAAGGATGAAGGAAACATAACATCTAGTGGAAACAATCATGTTTATGAATACCTTTTCCTAGAAATTAGATAACAAGTTCCAAGGTAGAAATATTAACCTCATTAGCAGAACTAAAATTATCACAACTAACATGCTGCCTTCTAAAAGAATGTAACTATCTTGAAACTTATGAGTTCCATCAACTAGAGCTTGTATTCAAGTTGTTTGGTATCCCTTTAATACTATACTGTGTGGCTTTATTGCCTATGATTTTTTTTGTGGATTTAATGTTTTTTGGACTATACTGAGTATGTTGTTGTTGATGTAATGTTTTTTGGACTCTTTCATTACATTTTTTTTACAATTTTGAAAATTTCACTTTCTCTTCCCTTCGCTCAAATTGATGTCATCTGCGAGCTTGAGGATCTTGATATTTTGGCCCTGATCTCTAGCATTCCAGCTCTGTGTTTGTTCCACTTTCAAATGCACCAACCAGCTTACAAGCATAGGCGTATCCGTTTTATTTGCTGTCACTTCCTGTGAATTTTCTGCATACTTCTCTAGAAAATGGGATCTTTGACTTGCAATGGAGACTAACACATATATTTCTTTTGCTGTTTTACCAGCTGATAAAAAAAATTGTTTCCCCACAGACTCTTCTTATTTCTTCATCAGTAGAGGGACAATATTGTAGGAGAAATCCTGATGTATGAGTATTCTATGTTCTTTTGGCTTGGTGGAAGGCCTGATGGGAGACATAACAAGTCTTAAATCTATAAAAAGACCATAATTAATTATCTGATAGTTGTCTTAGTTGTAGATTATCTGGAATAGATTTGGCTAAGTGATTTGGTATAAAAACGGTTCATCAAACTACCTTTAATTATTTTGGCACTGTTATAATACATGCTTTATATAAATTCTAATTTATTTGTGGATAATAGGCTGCAATTTTACTATAACAGGAGTGGCATAGATACTCATTTCTTTGTATCCAATTATGGTCGAAATGTAATTCCTCATCCAAATTTGTAGTTTTATGTTATACCTTTTAATGTCCCATTTCTAGTCCAATGAACTAAATATCTACCAATACAAGTATATCCACTAAATAATCCCGTCATTGTTTGATCCCTGTACTTTAATCCCCACTTAATAATTATCCTAATATAACTTGTTCACAGAAATGAACCTTTACTCTTTGTGTTCTTTATAGTTTATACCCACACTAAAGCAGCTGCAAGGATAGGAACAGTTTGAGTTTGGTGCAGTATTTAGTGTTCTCTTGTGTTTGTGTCGTAAACTTAGTGCTTCTCTACTCTGGTGTAAGTTTTGAGCAGATTTAGATTTGATTTGTGGAAACTGGGAACTGAACATCTTCTTGCTTGTTTGGACAGGAGTATCTTATGATGAGAAAGAAGAAGTCAGAGTTCTTCTAAGACAGGTTAGTCAAAATTTTGCTTGCACATCAGCAAAGAGAAGTTGTTTTTCTTGTTTTGAACATGTTCATTGCTTCCATTTTGTTGTACTCTTCTTGGATTAAATTGTGTCCTTGTGTAGCAATATTTACATTAGAGACCTATGTTACATGGATTTGTTTACGGATATGTAGTTGATTTGGGTGTGCATAGAGAACTGATATGGGTATGTGCAGCTTTTTTTTTAAAAAAAGAAAACTAATTTTTAGTGTATCTCGAAGAATTTGCATGAAGTACCCATAACCAAATCACACACACCCATTCCTACGGGGTATGTCAAGGAAAAAGATGGATCCATTTCTCGTAGTTAGAGACTTAATATGAGAGCCAACTACAAAATTAGAAGGAAGGAAATGAACACCCCAAGTTTGTCTCCTTTTATCTACTTGCCTAAGAAAATAATTGGAGATGTGTTCTTTCACATGTTGAGTAGTAAGATTCTGCTACTTGTGCCAAAGGTCCTAGCCAAAAGGAAAGCAAGAGGTTCTATGTTTTCTTCTGTTTTGTGATCTCTCTTTCCTGGTTAGTTTTTATGGTGGCTAAAAGATGGAAGAACCTTTCTCATGTTGTCTGAATTCCCTTCATTACTCTGGGAAAAGTCATCATTTGTCTCAACTATGTTTTTCTCATTTCATCCAGTGGCATTATGTAAGTGTCAAATAGTAGCATGTACGAGAAATTCTGATGAGTCAGATAAATTAGTAGGTTAACTGTGAGATCGTCCAGCTGATGAATTATTTTTCCGAGCCTGTTTTCCATCTAAAACCAGCAAATAAACAAAGAGGAGTAGAATTACTATACTGTTTTCATGTCTTTTTCTTTCCTTGAATATCGATGTTTTTGTAGCTTTCCAGTCACTAAATCTGCTTAAACTTTATCTGGTTAATTATGACTTTCACATTTCCAGGACCCCAAGTATTGGACATATAGGCCATTGTCTGAACAGATGATCCGTGCTGCTGCAGATGACGTCCGATTTCTTCTCCATATATACCATAAGATGGTGCAAAAGCTGAATGACAAGTCCTTATGGAACCTAGCTGTCCGTGGTGCCCTCTATTGTCGCTGTTTCTGCATCAATGACAATCATTTTGCAGACTGGCCGCCTCTACCTCCAATTCCAGGTATATTTCTTCCCCGTCTCTCTCAGTATTGGCTGGTTTTGTTGACTTTTACATGTAATTCAGGCATATGTGTATTTCATTGGGTTTTTTTTTCCGGAAATTCAAGATTTTTCTTTGGCTATGGCCTATGAGATGTAAGGTCAAATAAAAAAAGGATGGAAAGAATTTCTGTTAGCTTTACATGGTTCAACCCCAAGCTTGCTGTAAATATAAAAATCATCTATGGTCTATCTCATGGAAATGAATTTAATCTTTTGAGCCTATAGGTATATAGGAGTAAATGTGGTACTTAGAACCATTAGTTTGTCTTAAAAAGATAAATTTATTTAGTATTGGAGTGGACCTGAATTGAGTGAAGTGGATATGAAGGATTTATATGGATGACTTCAACTAATTTTGGAACTTAGACCTATTTGATTGATTGAAGCATATAGGCGGCTATAGCAAGCATGCTGGTAAAAGTTGTATTGTAAGTACCTTTTTATGAAACACCACTTTTAAAATTGTCTAGTCCTGAGGTTGAAATTTTGTAAGTACCTTTTTATTAATGGTTGTCACTAAAATTTAACTTGATAAAGCAATGAAATATGTCTCATAAGTTGTTCAGTTCAAGAACCATGCAGATGCTTGTTTTACATGACTAACACAGACATACATCTAAATCTGCCATTGCTGGAGTGCAGAATTCAGACTAAAGAAATTCTGTCCCAGATGAAAGTCTTATGCTTGTACCTTTAGAGCGAACTTACTAATATTAGGTGGGTTGTGATTGCAGAAAATATTGTTGCTGACGGAAGTATCCCTGAGGAAGAAGTTTTGTCTGTTGTTGATGTTCCCCCGGGGAAAATGGGACGTGTTATTGGCAAAAGGGGAGCTTCTATATTGTCGATAAAGCAGTCATGCGAGTATGTTTCTTTTCTTCAGCTTTTAATGTGTGCCTTATTTCCCATCGAGGGTAAAAACTCTCCTTCAATTTGACAATCTTATCATTTGCAGTGCTGAAATATTCATAGGAGGTGCTAAAGGTCCTCCTGATAAGGTTAGTGCTATGTTGTCAAACATTGAATGCTATTGTATTTGTACCTCTTGAAATTGTCTTTTTCCACCAAAAATATTTGGTACACATGCTGTTTTTCTTTTGGTAACATAAACAAGACCATGCAACCAAGTTCACTGTGCACCATTTTAGATCCTCAGGTGGTTGGTTGCCTGTATCCTTGCTTCTGTGTGTGAACCCCTCATATAAGATGAAAAATTGCAAATAGTTTTGACTTTCCACCTTAACTACTGTTTCTGCAAAGTTGTTGAGTAGATTTAATTACTTTTGGGTTGCTCAATTTATGGTATTGACCGGATACTTTTGGCCTGAAAGGTCTTTAAGTAAATAAACAGGTCAACTTTTGTTCTTCTTAAAAGCATTTCCAATTGCTGTCCTAGAGTAGTACATGTGTAGTTGTTTGAAGCAGGCTTTCATCAAGTCGATTACTTGTCTCATCTTAGGATTGCTTTGGTGCAGGTTTTCATCATTGGACCAGAAAAGCAAGCCAGAAAAGCCCAAGCCATTCTAATGGGGAAACTTCTAGATTTCTGATCAGGGAGTTCTTGCAAGACTTACATTGTATCTTTAGATCATGAAAAAGAAAAGGCAATACATAAACAGACCCTCATTGTATCATAAATAAGAAGTTTGATGTTGGCTACAATGTAAAACTTGATTTTCTTCACCAGTGACATTGTTTCAGCTACTGGACTGAAAATAATGAGGGAATGGTAAGGATGATAAGAAATTTCAGCAATGTCTCTTTAATCTTTTGAAGAAATTATTCATTTTTAGCATTAGAAATCTTGGATATATAATAGGTTTAATCGCAGCTTAATGAAGGCAATTAAATGAAGATTTGCGCTCATAAATCGCCATGACTACCACCCTCTCACAGGTACAACTAGTGTGCACAGCCACCTGTAGAGTTAAGTGCTGATTATTGTTGTTGTATGACACAAGCTTTTTAAGATATGATTTGAAAAGTTGGATACAAGCTCCTCAAGAGTAAGGGGAAGAAACACCAAAACAAGATATTATCGGCATAGAAGAAGCTGCATGGTACTTCAAATAGTTGCTGGTTATCCAACATTTGGTCACTTTCCTAATTTACACAATCACAATGTAGTGTCTCCAATCGTCAAAGCTCAAAAATGAATATCTTTAGTGAAACTGAGCGATCAAATATGAGTTGCCAGGGCGATAAAAACAATTATTCACTTCTGAAAGCTGCCAAACTGATAGTTTTGTGTGTTGAGACTTGAAAATATGTCATCTCCAGCTGTTGCTGCTGATGGAAAACCAGATTTGCCATACCCAATTCCTTGACCCATTGCTTTGCTAGAGTAAAAAGAAGTTGGTCCTTTTTCTCTCTCATCTGATCCATCAGTCAATCCTCCCACTACGCCAACATCTGCAAGGTTGACCTTTTTGGCTGCAAGTTTAGGGGGGAAACAGAGTTAGTTCCAAAGGTAATTACACCATCAGGTAACCAGAAAAGTAAAATCAACCAAAACATAAGCTTCAGTATACCACTTATGAGTAATTTTTTTCATTTAAAACGTTACATCTTTTCAAACATGTGCACCTGTGTGGTCAAACCATCAAATTATTAGGAGCACAATTGGCTAAATTCATGTAGCTGATAAGGATCTGTGCTCAGCAGGGACCACTCCAACCATCTTTAGGGAGACAGGTGTGTTGGGAAACAAGACAAGAACTGTTCTGCATTGCTATTAGGCTGAGTTTATATTGACATTGTCGAGTATCCAATCAATGACTCGTTGTTAATCTGACTACATCCACCAGGTCACTGAAAGTTGCACCAAGATCATCCAACGGACTCATTTATGACATGTATGTTGAAATCAATAGGGCAAACCAAGGTGCAATTTTTCTAAGTGTAGTTTTAAGAAATCCAGCAACTATAAGACTCTGATTCAACTTGATGCATAACACCTCCAGAATCAATGTTTTATGAAAAAACAACACATCACTAAATATAAATAGCAACAGCACACTTGATAATCAACATTAAACAGAAATGTAAGTGATGTTCAGAACTTACGTGCACTTATATTCAGATCAATCAGCCCACGGCTCAATGAATCAGCCCATATTCCAGACCTGACTTGAAATGTGTCCTTTGGTGGTGTTTTAGCTTCAACAGACGATTTGCTTACTTTGTCACGAGCGTCATGATTCCCACCATTGCTAGTATTTTCATCGGGGAAAGGTACAGGTTTATGAGAAACAAATGAACCAAACGGGTCAGAGTTATCAAAAGTATTTAGTGGAACTGAAGCAAATGGATCAACAATGTTGATATTCATTTGGTCTGATTTTGAGGATTTGTTATCAGACTGTATAACAGGATCCGGTGCAGCGAAGAAATCTATTGTTGAAGCTGCAGCTGAAGGGGCAGGCTGGGAGGCAAACAGATCCACACCCATCTGCAGAAAATGAAATGGCTACTTAAAAACTAACCAACCAATATTCAAAGTAAGATTTTTAACAAGGTGATGGATGGATTCTTACTGGAGTTTGGGAAGTTACACCCGTTTCAGTTTGAGGTTTTGCTGATACAAAGGTGGCATCAGCAAATAAATCAACCTCTGATGGATCAGTGTTCACTGTAGATGTAGCAGTTGGAGCAGGTGTTGGTACATCCAAGAGGTCACCGAGCAAATCTTGCCCAAATAGATCTACTTGGTAAGAACTTCCTGCAGAAGGCTCTGTTCGACAACCAAATAACTTGGTAAATTTCGAAACAAAAAATAGAAATCAAGGTGTAAGTTGCATTCTACATTGGATTAGGACCTCAGTGGTTTCCTTTCAACCACACATATGTGCTCCCATTCAATGTGCGTTATTACCCCTCTCCCATCCCCCACCCAAGAGATTTATGACACAAATTTTACTTTTGGTGCATCCAAAACCAAAAGGCCTACACTTCTACGCAATGATCTAATGTAAAGATAGATGTCTCCTATATCAAATAAATGTCTTAAAATTTGAATAATAATTTGTTGTTTTCTTCGACTAGTATATTAATATGCTCTAGTTCCTTCATCGCTGCAACTGGTATAATAGGACAGCTAGATATGAGAACTTGTTAGACTTTTAGCATTTAGCCAACCAACAGCACTTGCAATTTTTTACCTAATTCAAAAAGAACACACCCCCAAAGCATAGTTTGTTGGCATACCCACATGACTTCTGCTACTACCCCTTTTTCAATAGTGTAATTTGAAGGCACACCCACCCCCATGCAGGGGCAAATTTAAAGAAGTTATTTGGCCCATACCTTTGAATCCGTGAACTTACAGATAATCTTTGTACATAAAACATGTTAAAGGGAACTTTGCACAAGGAGGGCCCCTCCTATAAAGCACAAAATAGAAGACTGCAAATTGAATCTCTTTGAAACCTCAAAAGACACTTACTAGAACTTGAAGTACCCCGAGGATCAAAATCGTCAAAATCTTCCTCGTAATTGGTTGATGGTACAGTTGAGCTCTGTGAAGAAGATTTTTCAGGCTCACCTACCTTCTTTATCATCTTTGATCCACTAGCAGAAACAGTATCTTGAACTTTGCTGCAGATGTCATCAAGTTAAGCAAAATGAGACACATGTTAAAACATCCAAGAAATCTACTCATTCATGAAAATACAGCTTATTTCAAGTTTTGAACTTAAGTCGACACAATGCTAAATTTTATCTACGATATAAATTAAGAGGGAACTAAAGTTCATACAAGCTCTGTATTGCAGCTTAAAGTATGAGGGACAGAAAAAACACACCTTTTTAAAATGAAGGGACAGAAAAGGCACAAATTTGAGAGCCAAAAGCAAGCATGGTTAGACCAAGGAGCAACCTATTCAAAAGTCTGTGAATTGCCCCATTGGGGTTGGAGCTGGGAAAGCTATTAGATCATTGTGGTCACCTCTTGCTAGAAATGTCAGCTTTAAAGTAGGTAATGGGAGAAAAGTTCTCCTCTGGCATGAAACTGGCTTTGGGAATGGTTCTCTCTTTCCCTGATTTCTACAACATTGATACTCTACCAGATGCAAA
Organism: Solanum gracilifrons; assembly: GCA_029582605.1. Lineage (NCBI taxonomy): Eukaryota > Viridiplantae > Streptophyta > Magnoliopsida > Solanales > Solanaceae > Solanum > Solanum gracilifrons. The sequence goes on along the minus strand of JAJOOH010013969.1, from coordinate 20,732 downwards.
CCTTTAATCAACTAAAGATGTACAAGGATGGGATATCACTTTTAGAAGATTATTACATGATTGCGAATTGGGAAAGAGCTGTGGATCTGTTCAAGATTTTGGAATCATTCCAAGGTTTCAAAGAATCTGCGAATACTTTGAGCTAGATATCTGGCAGTGATGGAGTTTACACTGTCAATTATGCCTACGACTACCAGATTAGGCAAATCTCACAATCTGACCTGTGGCCATGGAAGTTCATCTGGAAGAGTAAGGCCCCTTATAATTTTTATGTTTTTCTTGGCCTGTAGCAAGAGAAGCATGCTCACTCCAGAAAACTTAAGGAAGGGGATGGCATATATGCTCTGGATAGGGATGGCAATGGGGCGCGGCGGATGCGCGGCGGGTTTAAGGCTATGCGAGGCGGGGCAGGTTTAAGGTTGTGCAGGGCGGTTGAAGTGGGTTTCTTTAAAACTAATGCAGGGTGGAGCGGGTATATGTAATCTTAAATTTAACTTTTTACATGTTATAAGAGTCATAGAACATTATTTCTTTAAAGCAACTAAAATATTCAAGATAGTAAATGAAAATGGTTCAATAAAAAATAATACAATTTCTTACATGTTTCCCAATTAACCACTAAAAAATAAATTTTTAATTCATTATCTATTAAATTAATACAATTTGATGAAACAATGAATTTTTTTTTATGAATTTTATTTTTAGTATCAAAAGAAAAAGAAAATATTAAAAAATTATGTGAGGCGGGGTGGGGCGGATTGAAAATGAAAAAAAATTGTTATGCAGGAAGGGCGAATTAAAAAACTTGCGGGTTCAGCTCAACCTGCCCCGCCCCCACCCCATTGCCATCCCTAGATGCTGTTTGTGTGGTGCAGGCGTGCAGCCAGAGAAAAGCTATCTGTTTCTACGCTGCCCTATAACTGGACGACGTGCTTATAGGGTTTGTAGACAACCAGTGGGATGATTGGGTTAGAGAAGAAGTGCATTTGCATGGAGCTCACCACACCCATGTACAATCAGGTGGTTCCAGGATTCGTCGACTATTTAATACAAGTGGTTGAGGAAGACGATCCTGAAGTGGACCCAAAAGAGGATCCCGATGAAGACCCAAAAGAAGAGATGGGAGAAGACCATAGGGAAGGTTCAGAAACGGGCTCCAACATCTACGATCCGAGAGATGGAAGAGTGATAGACATGTCACCCGAATATAACCATGATGAGTCTCCAGAATATCACCCAGGGCCATATTATGATATGGGCGACGATGCTCAGACCTGGCCTTAAATTAACTTTCTTCTTTGTACTCTATCATATTTCCTCAAAGTGTCGTATGGCCTATCCCTTTTGTATGCCTTGTGGCCACCCCTATATTTTCGTTTCTTAGGTTTCACCCGCCTACCTCATTGTAAAAGCCAAGCTACCTTTGATTAATGAAGTTATGTTTGTTCCAAATCCAGAATGTGTTTAAATGGATCATTTATAATCAAAGTGATTGCAATGTAGAAAGTTTGGCCAAGTCTCACACTTGACGTAATTCTTCCCTTAAGATCTCGAGTTCTTGTGCCACGTGAGCCATTTTCTCGTCATTTTGAATGACTGTCATATTGTGAGAACCCTCGAGGTTCTCTATAGGTATCATTATGTTTGCAGCAGCGTTTAAATCGTCTCTATCAGTCATCTTTCCATTTGATCGAATGTTGTATCGTGAGTCAGCTAGTTTGCAAGTCGACACAAATCAACGCTCTTTGGGAATTAATGGTGAACAAAAATAAAAAAATAAAAGAAGTAAAAGGGAAACCATTAGTTTAAGAGATATTGAAAGATGTAACAAATACGTACACATATATACGCCAATTTAGCGACATTCAAAACGCGTCCTAATATGGAGCCTCTTTTTGCAAAGGTAGGCCTACGCTGCAATCAAATTGATAAATGATCCATTTAAACACATTCTGGATTTGAAACAAACATAACTTCATTAATCAAAGGTAGCTTGGCTTTTACAATGAGGTAGTCAGGTATAAGCCTAAGAAACGAGAATATAGGGGTGGCCACACGGCATACAAAAAGGATAGGCCATACGACAGTTTGAGTAGATATGATAGAGTACAAGGAAGAAAGATAATGTAAAGCCAGGTTGGAGCATCGTCATCATCGTCGCACATATCATAATATGGCTCTGGGTGATATTCTGGAAACTCATCAGGGTTATATTCAGGTGACATGTCTATCACTCCTCCATCTATCGGATCGTAGACGTTGGAGCCCGTTTCCGAACCTTCCATATGGTCTTCTCCCATCTCTTCTTCTAGGTCTTCATCGAGATCCTCTTCGGGTCCTTCTTTGGATCCTCTTCAGGATTCTCTTCTTTTTCTTCCTCAACCACTTGTATTAAATAGTCGACAGAGCCTGGAACCACCTGATTGAACATAGGTGTAGTGAGTTCCATGCGAAGATGCACTTCTTCTCTAACCCAATCAACCCATTGGTTGTCTGCAAACCCAATGGTCCCTTCGGTACTTGATCGAGCCATATGGCTCACAATGGTCCGCCATGCGTAATACTCCGGCGTACACCAACTCTCATCTTCTATACTTAGCTCAATCATGTAATCCCATTCCAATTGCAAGTTCCTTACCCGCGCCGGTGAGACTGAGGTACAAGCACCCTCATGTAACACCATGGTCGACAACAACGATATGTCTCGGACACCTCCAAATTGTCATATAACTCGAAGAGGCGCGTATGGTTAAACGCCTCTTAGACCGATCAACTCGATAAAGTACAAGTGTCGAGTCCTCGCAAACACAAATCCCCCTATCCAAGAAAAATTCCATTGGATGGCCTCTCCCGTAAGGTTGGTCAAAAGTGTGCGCCACTCTTCCTCTCCTACCAGTGTTTCCCAATATCTGAGACGATCTTTGTGGCTTTCAATCCTGTCACGGGCATCTATGAAGTAATCTATTTGTGGATCACGACGATAAAAGTGTTCTATCACCCAGATCTGTAACAAGAAGTTGCAGCCTCCTAAGAAGTTATTCCCTCTCGTGCATGTTGATTAACGACCGAAATACCTGGCAAGAATCATATGCACCAACGAATATCTTTCTGGATTTGCAAAAAGGTTCATAACCATCGATAAAATGTTGATGCAGATGGAATGAAACCTCATCAGGAAGACCATGGCCTCCGAGAAGGCCATCACGAAGATCCTTGGCCTTATGTATACCCATTATCCACGAGTGCATACAAATTCTTGTTGATGTTCCTCATAGCTTACGAGACGACCATACCTTCTAAAAAGGTATTCTAACTTTACCTTTTCATTCTCCACATACCTTAAAGATGGAAAGATATGTAGTCCTAGGAGGATCAAAATATCACCTTTACATATGGCTGATGGGATTATCGGCAACCTTCATCTGATTGATAGTTCAGTAAAACTACTAAACTCTTCCAATGTGGGAGTGATCTCAAAATCTGAGAATTTAAAGGTCACTGTGCTTGGATCCCAAAACTCCATCAGCAGTTTAATAAAGACTTTGTTGGCTCGGGTCCCAAAAGTGATAATAATGCACCCAAATGCCTTCAAACCTCGACTCCATGTGCTCCACAGATGTTTCACCACCAGTTTTGTAGGATGTGTGGAGCTGAAACAACCATTTGGATATCTTGCAAGTTTTGGTTGATATTCATATGAAAGAAGGTAAATGGTATGATGAGTTTATTTTGCTCCAAATCCGTTACGAGTTTTAGTTTGGATCATTCATATCAATTTCACACAAAATGTATGTCATCGAGTTTTAAAGAAGAAACTTATTGACATGTGGGTAGTTTCCTAAACGCAATGACAATACCTTATATTGTCCTTCCTAAAGCTATGCAATTGACCTATTTCTAGAGTAGGATTTTTCCCTAGATATTTAAGAGTAGGGCTGAATAATTGCGAGAAGGCGCACTAACTTAATTGCACCAACTCTGAAATTAGAGAATCAAAAGAAGTTACACCCCTCGCATGAACCAATGTGCGTGTACGGCCAAAGACTCGAGAGCAAGTGCAAATGACAATGTAGGGAAATCAGTAACAAGTAGTGTTTCAAAACAAATTAAGGAACACAAGTTTTGATTTGTCTTGCGACCTTTCAATCAAAGCAATATATCATTTAGGTAAAGGAAATATTAAGCTAAAAATAAACAAATAATCACAAATCTTATTCCTAAGCTGAGTTTTCTAAGGTTAAAACCTAAGTATTAATGGTTCAATTTCTATATTTAGTGGTAATACATAGCTTGGGTTAATTATCTCTGTCTACTTTCCTTTTGTTAATAGTCTAAGCTTTATTTACTTTCCTTCTTTATACTCAATCATGTTTATGAATAGTTTAAGTAGCAATCTAAGTTATAACAACTTGACATCCTTGCCTATTCTCTTCTTCAGTTTAAATTGGTTTGGGAGCTCAATCCCATATTAGTGTTAGATGTTTGTATTGTTCAACTAAAGTGTAGGTTTATCCAAAATTTATTTAGTTTTTGCATCATGAAGGGTATAGCTACATTCGGCTACATCACGACTTTCTATGGCATGTAGTTTTAAAAATGTAGATTAACCATGTAGTTCTTTTTCTCGTAAGAAATGTCATTATTTTAGATTTTAATGAATCTCGTTTCTGTTTCAAATTATGGGAAGCTTAGTTTCCTTTATGAACTCTATTGTGCATCTTATCCTTCCCTTCACTTCATTTTGTGTTCCAGTTAAGCCTTAAATTTATTAGAAGTTCTTTCAAAAAGCCTGTCTTAACCTTGTGAGAATCTGCTTGAAGCTCTTTCGTCTTTTGATCAAATGTTGCTTCAATAGGATGTTATTTGATAGAAGATGAGTTATGGATTCTCTCATTAGTTGCTGCTATATTTAAGCAGCTGCTATCTTTTGTTGCTATTTGTCATATTTGTGTCTTTTGGGATAGAGTTGAGGCCAAGTGATTGCGACACTTTAGGCAGATTTTGTTGCATTTTGGGCAAAGTTCGCAGCATTCAGGTGTTTAATATCTGTTACATGCTTCCTATTTATCCACACTAATGACCATGGTGATTAAATTAACTTATTTTCATGTCAACATCTTCATGATTAAATGTTATTATCATGTGTTTGCTATAAATGACTATGATGCGTCTTTAAACCCTTTTTAAACGTAACTCCTGTATACAAACTTTTTTTTGTAAGTCTTGATTCAAAATGTGCGAGGATAATTTATAGTTTTGTCAAGTAGAATTGTTTATTTGAATGCTTTCTAGTTCTCACTTCTTCTTCTGTTTTTTTTTTTTTTAAGTTAAAATTTGTGTTGTTCTAATCTATCTAAATGTGATAAAGTCTATAGAATGTTAACATGAAATTTATCCTTCTCTGCCATAATCTTGCTCTAGTCTAGTATTTAATCACCTAGTTTTGGTCTTGTTGTTGAGATAAATGCTTCAAGGGTGGAAGGTTGAATGGTCACTGCCTGTCTAGTTTTATCTTTACTTTTAGCATATCCTTTGTTTAAAGCATTAAAAATGTTGATTCTAGCTTTGGAGCCAGCTGCTAGTTCTGTCTTTATTGTATAAATAGCGCATACTGTAGGTAGGCTGTTTCTGATTTCCTTCCTTTATGGTCCTGCTTGTTGTTCTGAAGTTAAAAATGGGTATGGACAAGCTATGTAATAATGTATTCACTCATTTTGTTTAAATGTGAGGTCCTTTTGAAATCTTTAAATGTAGCAGTGTATTCCTTTATCAAGAGGCTATTATAGATATATATGCATATGCTATCCTATTTGAGGGTTCATGTTAAGATTTAACTATCCATTGTGATATATTGACATTATTTGGTTTAAGTTTCTTCAGTCATTTAATACCTGAAGCCAGTGAAATACTCCAGTATATTTGGTTTAACTATCCATTCTGAGCTTGTTTTTAAGCTGCTGGTTCCAATAAGTTGAAATACTCCAGTATATTTCCCTACTTTGCATCAGTTTATTAGTTGCTTATTAATAACTTTTGGTGTCTTAATGCTGAAGAATACAACCTTACCCGTTTCAAAAAAAAAATGCTAGTACAATTTGCAAAGTTAGGAATCCTCCTATCTAAAAACAAAAAGAAAGACTTCCCTTCTATACAAGTTCCTATCCTTGTAGCAAGTCTATGAATCCACTATGCTAATTTCATCTCTAATATGTTGTAGATTAAACTGAAAAGCCAAAAGCAATAAACATTAGACTTAATCTTATGCACCTTATGCCCCCAAGGCCTAGCTCAAGTGGCAAAAGGTGGAGGATTTGTGGCTTAGGTCGCAGGTTCAAGCCCCACACCATGCAAAGCGAAGTCCGGTATTTAAGTGGAGAAGGGTAGAGGGGCGGGCCCATTATCCACCGAGTTTAGAAGGCTGTGATTGGTCCAAAGGGCGAGTCACAGACGGATTTCTCGGTTATCAAAAAAAAAAAAAATCTTATGCACCTTATTAGTTTTCCCTTCAAAACATCTTGCATTTCTTTCTTTCCACAACACCCAGCAAACACAAGCTGATATTGTTTTTCAAATCTTCCTGGCAGGCTTCCTAATTCCTTCAGTACTCTAGATGGTCAGTAGCTCCCTCACTGAATGAGGCAGGTTAATGGTATCTTGAATAAGTTAAAAAACAGTGACCATAACTGACTTGCTACAGAGCAATATAGAAAGAGATGGCTGCAATACCCCTTCACTGTTATACATAACTACTACATAATTTTTTTATTTTTTTTATTTTTTTGATAACCGAGAAATCCGTCTGTGACCCGCCCTTTGGACCAATCACAGCCTTCTAAACTTGGTGGATAAGGGGCCCCCCCCTCTACCCTTCTCCACTTAAATACCGGGCTTCGTTTTGCATGGTGTGGGGCTTGAACCTGCGACCTAAGCCACAAATCCTCCACCTTTTGCCACTTGAGCTAGGCCTTGGGGGCAACTACTACATAATGACAAATTTCAGACAGGAACGCCTCGTGAGTAACCGACCCCATAAAGCAACAAACCTTGTAAGGAGCCTTGGACTTCCACAAGTGCTGCCATGGTCAACTAAAAGGGCTGCCCCCATCACAACTAAGCTAGTGTTTGGCCATAGATTTTCAAATATTATTTGGGTGAAATTTCACCATGTGTTTGGCCATAGTATTTGGGAAACATATCTCACTTTTTTAGAAAAATATGATTTATACCCATAACTTTTAAAAACTATTAAAACTAACCATAAGTATGTATTACAAGTCAATTGGATTTTCGTTGCAACAAATAACTAGTGTCCATGACACTAGAGCAATGTGGTAGTTTGGAGTGAGTGCAACAAGCATCATTCCATACATCGTGAAGTAGACAAAGCACATGACATTGTTACCCTGAGCCGATTGTTTATCATTTTCATCTACAACCGTATCATCACTGCCTGAATATTGCATCACTACTTTGGTGTTCACGTAAAAAAAATATGTAATACAGCGCAAACAACTACTAGTATTTAGAAATTTGGGTTATTTGCCAAAAATATTTTCCAAATAATGGCAAATTGTATGGACAAACACTATTTGCCAAAAAATTTCCCAAATTTTACTTGGGAAATCTATGGCCAAACGGGTCCTAATTGTTTTGTAGCATGAACTAACTAAGAAAAACTCATTATTTTGCCTAGTCAGAGGGTACTGTCAGGTGCCTTGACATTTAGAGCCACTTTGTCAAAGTACAAGGAGCCTACATTATGTGGACTCATATACAAGTATTTAATCTTCTACTAACAGTAACTCATATGCGAATATCTGTCACAGACATCCCACTACTCAATTTCTATTTCTTCAATGTAGCTAAAAGGGTCCATAAGATTTGTCTATAGCACTTTAGAGTAGTCTAAAGGATCCATGAGCAGCACTTATCCTTATTCCCCCACCACACGCCACCCCAACTTCCTCTCCTGATCCCCAAGAAAAGTACAGCACCCTTCACGCTTGTTTTGACATGGGTCCTTCAAGGCAAATATAGAGAAGTGATAACATAGAGAACTTTCTTTTTCTAGAAGAAGCAGAAACTACATAGAGCAAAAGTTTGTGCTAGCAACATGAACATCTGAGAGCATGGTAACACATATCCTCAGTTTATGCACCACCAGCAATGTAAGTTTTTGCCATTTTCCTGGTATATATGCTACATTCTTCGGCAATCATCTTTAAAAGAGTATGTTAGTTGAATGGTTATGCATCACCAGTTAACAGGTTCAGCAATTACATGAAAGCATGAACTGTCTTAGACCCATAAACCCCAAATGTGAGTCTACAAAAACAACAACATATTCAGTGTAACACCAAATGTGAGTCCTTTTCATGTAAAAACCTCGTGGTTAATCAGCTATCGCATAAAGTCAGTGCAGGATAAAGGAAGTCAGCTACACTTATTTTAAGAAAATTCAATGATACAAATAAATAAGCTAATGGAGCCAGGTGTACAGACCTGCCATAGCGAGAGGATCCCTTCTTTGGCTTAAAAGTACTTTGATCAACCTTATCTTCATCATATCGATCCTTTTCATTATAACTATCCTTAAATGAATCACCATCGCTTTTATTTCCAAAACCTCCATATCGTTCACTACTCTGAAAGCCGCTTCTGCTGCTACTAAAAGAGGCAGAGTTTGCCTTATATGTTATTCCGGAAGATGATAGTCCAACGTACCTAAAAGGTGGCATCTGATACCATCAGCATGTAATTATGCAACTACAGTTTTCAGGTACTCTTGAGTAATCAAAATGAAAGTCAGACCTGAAATAATATACTTACTTCTCACGATTTGCAGTAGCTTTACTCCTAACCTCTTGTATCTTCTCTTTGTTATTTAATAATGCCACAACATTTTCCGCCTTCTTCCTCACATTAATTCCCACATCCTTACCGTTTAGCTCAACATACTCGAAAGTTGTGAGAGACTTGAGCAAAAAATTGAAATGATAAATACGTAAGATATAAAGGGAGAAAGTATTTGACCATACGTGTTTCGTAAAACTAGGAAAAAGCTCTACGTATTGGTGATGGAAAATGAATTTTTTTTTGAGAAAATAACATGAATTTTACGTACGGAGATCTGATAGGTATGTTCTATGATGTCATCAATTGCACGTTCAGCTCCATGCGCCACCAAGTACTCTATAACAGCCAATGACTGGTACAAAAATTAATTCCATTACTATTTAAATAAGAGATCGTTTGAAAAGTTGTAAGAATAGAAACTCGACAGAGACAACAAAGTTGACCGTTGGAAGCTTAACTTTTTGCAATCTTTTTGTTTTGTTTGAAGTGCTCAAGTTTTAACTCTTAGCTATGAAAGTTGATGCCATAAAAAGTACAGTTCTACCTTATAGACATAACGCCAGTTCTTTCCAGTTTCAGTCAATCTTGTCCAGAGCACATTCATGACCATCTGACACTCGGAGCTGCAAAATACCTCAATAGATCAACCAGCTGAAGAAAAGACGCACACAAATAATTACCCAACTGAATCAAGAAAACACAATGGCTAAGTCGTACAATTTTTTTGTGGCCTGTGCTATCTCAGCCAAAGCAGTACCATGAGGGCCCCATGGCTCATCGTCAGTAGCATCCAATACCTAGTACCGTGTTGAAATAATCACATCATCCTTCAAACCAGTGACAGAAAATGAATAGAAGAGAGTCCAAAGTAGTAAGCCCTAACATCCAATCTACTTTCTACGCCCCTCCTTTCATATAAGAAGCCTAGCTTAAGGATACTCGCCAGCATATGCCTAGACCAAAAAGTAAGCCTGAGCTATGCAATGTTAAAACACATAGCAAAGAGCACAACTGTGGTGATGCTTTCATGATGACATTTAGCCCACTAAACTTCATTTTTTGGGTTCCAACACACGATCAAATAAGTAGGTAGTTAAGAATATTAGCAAACAGCAGATAGAATTCTGAGGCACAATTACGACAGAGATCAGAGATCCGGCCAAATAAGAAGTTTATAGCATTGTATCTCCTTTCTATGGTTCAACCCCATAGGATTCGTTGTGTATTCTTAGGTTAGTTCCGTCGCTTGATCCTGTAGTACTATTCTCTACATTTTCTACTCAATAACAATGAAAACAAAAAATTTACTTCAGAAAATCTAGTGTACAGCATTCAACTTAATTAATCAGTCACTGCATAGTCACAATGAGCTAATACCAACCAAGATAATAAGAAAAAGTGAATTTTTATTTACCTTCTGCTCGATCTCAGGGACTTTCAATACTTTCAAATTCACCTCCCTCTTTCTGATAAAAAATGACACATAAAGCAATTAATTGATTTCAAAAAAATTGCAAGTGGATACTACTAATTCACAGCTTTAAGCAAAAGATGATAACTTGGCAAAAGAAAAAGCTTACATTTCGCGGACCGTTTGATCGAAGACCTTCATGAAATCCATGGCTGAATCTACCCAATAAGCAAAATCTGATTCAAAATTCTGGAAAAAGATATAGAGATCTGAAACTGAAAGGAAAAAGGATGAGATCTCTCCAAAAAGTATAAAGCCGATGAGATCTCTCTCAACTCTTGCTTGCTTTACCAAGAGAAAGAGAAATAGCAACACCGTTTTTTAAAAAAGGTTAAAAGGGTCAAATTTTCCCTGTTATTACCTTAACGGGTTGTTTGGTTGCGGGGTAGGGCTCAATCTAATATATGAAAGTTATTGATGTAAAAAACGCTTTTGAATTTGACGAAAATTGTTAATTTTATACCTGAATTATTAATAATCTTAAAATTATTCATTTACTTGATTAGTTAAATTTATATACCTCTGATTGGCACATGGTATAACAAGTGATTTTAAACTTTGTGGGAGCATGATATTTTTAATAAAAAATTGAGAGAAGTGTTGAAAACACCCCTAAACTTGTAGTTTAGTTAAGTTAAAGTAAAAGGATGTTTTTGAGACTGTCAATAGTTCGGGGATGAAACTAATAGTTTACACCGAGTTTAATGGTGTTTTCAATATTTCTCTCTTAATTTTATTCAATATTTGATTGTAGGTTTTAAATGTTGTGTAAAAGTTACATTAAACCTCACTTAATTAATATAGGTAGAATCATGAAATATTATTATTATCTTGTAGAGATATTATCAACGAGTGTTTTGATATTCAACGTAGGTTGATTTTGATCACATCAAAATTATTGTATTTTACTAATTTATGTATCATAGTTATTAAATTCACATTAAAAAAAAGTTATTATACATAAAGCACAATGAATAGATTAAAATTATTGAATCTTACTACATTATGTATCATATTTATTGAATTCATATTAAAAAAATAAATTCATTATACATAAAGTACAATGTATGTGTATGATTCATTGTAATATATTTTTTTGTTAAACAATTCACTAAAAAGATAAGTGTTTTGGATGCTGTCAATTTTGAAATCCCGGCTTGGACGACGAATATTCAGCGAGAGACAATAGCAAATTGTTTTCGACACTGGAAAATTCATTTGGAGATGAAATCTCAAAAAAAAAAAAAAACCCACGTGTCAATACGTCACTCATGAACTTGAGGTCATGATTAATGATCTCAGTTACCGCAATAAAATGAACGTCAATAACATGTTGGATTACCTGGGTAAAAATTATACATGTTCAGACGTTTAGAGCTTAAAGGAAGTTGTGGATACCATCGAGAAAAATAATATTGATGTTCAAGTTAACGATGATACAATATATTTGGAGTCAGTTACGCGTAAGGAAACACTTATCGCTTCTATAACTCTTCAAAAATTTATGGTGTAATTCGAAAAGACAACACCAGAGCTTTTGGATGAAATAAGAAAAGTTAGAGATGAGTTTCAACTAGATTTAAATTTTAACAAAAAACAAAACACAATAGAATCATATTTCACTAAATTGTCTTAGATCTATTTGTGCTTTTAAAGAATTATTTAGTTATAATATTAATGGGATCATTATCTAGGGGTCTTCTAAAAATATATTATCTTATTTTCTTATCGAAATGGGTGATTTTTTTCATTGGCCCAAGTCGAGACCGCAGAAAAATATTATTTTAGAGAGATTATTAATTTACCGAGTATTAATTTAGTAAGGTTTTACTGTATTTATATAGAAATTTTATTTGGTGTTTGGTTGTGTTTTAGTAATTTTACATAATTAATAGTCACATAATTTATGAGGAAATATATGTAGAATTTTATGCAGAGTAAACGGTGGAATAAGCTATGTGGTATTAGTTATACATGGATTAAAATGATAAAACTACATATTTACCCCTATCAAGTTACTTTCAAAAAAAAGTATTAAATGTACTTTTAAAAAAATTATATCATTTACTTTTTGTTACTTTAACAAAAAAAAAACAAGAGTTGGAAGTCTTTCCACATACAACTAATCGAGTCACTGATTAGTTTAACTTATACTATATGCAAGTGGGTATTAGTTACATATTTTTAAAAATGCTATTGTACTTTGATAAAAATCAATCAAATTAGTCTAATTTGTTTACTTATTTGTTAGAGGTTCAACTGTGATTTCGGCCTTGAAGTAGGTTATGGCTCCTTTTTTTTAGACTTTTCTTAGTTAGATTATATTTCTATTGAGTCGTATTAATCGTTAGGGAGGCTTTATGTTGAGAATTTAGGTTGTATGATCCTTGGTCACTCTTTTGATCATTTTCGAATTATTAGAGTAGCATTTAGTCATGAAGTCTTAGATTAAGTTGAGCTTTAGTCTTGATTGGTGTTGTAGGGTCCTTAGAATGTTTCTAGGTGGTTAAAACTTAGAGTCTGTTTGGATTGGCTTAAAAAAAAAATTAACTTTTAAATCAAAAATAGAAAGTCAAACTGAAATGACCTTTAAGTCAAAAAATAAAAAGTAGGGGGAGACCTACTTTAGATTTCTGACTTATTTTAAGTCACTTTTAACTTATTATAAGTCATTTTTGACCTTGCCAAACACTTCTTAACTTATTTTAAGTTATTTTTGACTTATTTTAAGTTATTTTTTAATATTTTCCAAACACTTTCATAAGTCAAAAACTGACTTAAAAGTAGGTTTGACCAACTTTTAAGCCAATCCAAACTGGCTCTTAGACTTTTGCGCATTGTTTTGATTTGGTATGTTTATGTTGTTTTTCTGTTATTTAAAATTTTTATCGTATTATTACTATGTTTGTGGGCCTAAAGCCTTGAACTTTGACTTGAATTGGTTGGAGTGATGGGATAGTATTATTGTACTGAGACTGATATCTACCCGATTGATTGTGTGATGTAATTGATTTAACAATGACTGACTTGACTATATTTTGTATGAAATCATGCACGTTATCTACATTTGGCATGTTTGTATCTAAACGAGAGAAAAAATATATTTGAGACACTTGAATATTATAATACGATTTCTACTTGTTTGAGCTCTAAGATAACGGATTACTGTTTTTACTAGCGGAAAAAACTTATAATTTTAAGGAAAATGCACTTTTTTTAAGGTTTTGTGTCTTAAAAAGATAATTACTTTAAGCTTATTTCACGTTCGAGGCTCGAGTTTTCGAGGCAAATACTTGATATTATAAGGTTTTTGGATAAAAGAAAGTCTATTCTTATTGATAAGCTCGATGAGGTACTTCAGGGCGATCCGCAGATTGAATTCTGAGTTATATTGTCCTTGCACTACATTTGTCGACAAGTTCGATGGAGGCGGGATTGAGATTTTTAACTGACTTCTATTTTTATGCATTAGCCATATCACATCGCATCATCTTGTTTTATCTATCTAGTTGTGGTTACCTTGTATTTGATTGTTACGTGCTTGTTATTAGTGTTTTTTTTCACTATCATTAGTGATGTGGCTATCATTCCTTAAATTGTTAAAAATTGTAGTCTTAGCATTGTCGTATTCCTTATATATATATAGTGCCTCATGCTATATTTCTGCATCTTTTACTGATACACCTCCTTATATGAGTCGCCCTAGATGAGCATTAGATCTTTTTGTGGCCGTCGCAAACTTATATCGTGGTGAGCTCTTGGCGTCCAGAGACTTGCTGATTTTCTCTCTTCTGTACTGTCTATGTATATTATATTTTGATTAGATAGTTCTGTTGTAGATAGTTATTTTTGTAATTAGATGCTCTTGTATCGGTGACACCAGGTTTGGGGTGATTTTCTTTGTAAAGTTTGTTTTTTTCGGTCACTTTCAAGTCCTTTTTTGTATATTTTGTATCATAACTACATATCTATACTATGGGCTCCTCTTCTTACCATTACTACTTTCGTGTAGCTTTGTTTAAATGTATTTATTGCTTTCCGCTTGTGGTTTAGGCTTGCCTACTAGTGATTTTATGGAAGGCGCTATTATGAATCGATTTTGAATCGTGACAAAAATTAGTCATAGAGACTTATAATTATCCTTTAGATATCATTATCAAAAAAATTTGATCATACATAGTTAATCCGTTTTGTATTTGAGGTGCTTTCATCATATACTTTATCTTTATATTTTCAATGACTATTTTAATATGACACAATTCAAATATAATTTTAGACACATTGAAGTCAATATATTGCAATGCGGATATTTAAATTCATATTCTACTATTAAAAGACCTATCATGTAGGAGATAATAAATGTTGATAAACATGAATATTTTTAACAGAAATTATTACAAAGTACATATAATTTGTACCATCATTGAAAAAAATAACAAATTTGAAAAAGTAAAAGCACACATAAATAATAAGAATTTAAAGTTTAATTGCACTACAACTTATAAAAGATATTTACTTAAGATGATTCATTTACGAATCGCTAGACTGGTTATCTGCATCCTCTGGTGGGTACTCTAAGGAGGATGGAGCTCCCTTTTCTAGCTTCTTCAATCGATAGTTCAACATAAATTCACATGAATTCAACCAAGCTTTAAACTTTGTTATATCATCTGCATTGAGTTGATCGATGGACTCCCACCAACCTTTATCTCTAGTCTCATTCATTTGGCAAGTCAGGGAGACTTGGAATAGAATGTATGTGTCCATGAGGAGTATACCAGATAGTAAGGGTTGTTGTTAAAGATCGAAATTGTATAACTCAAGTTGTATGTTTCTTCTGAATATTTACATGTTATTATGTGGTGGGTTCAGGTCAACCAATAATGCTTATCAGTATATTTTTTTACTAACACTATCTTGCTATGACACTTGGTATAGTCTAGTCGCAAGATCAGTGATGTTTCCTAGGTGATTACGATGGGGATCTCCAACTAATTCTACTCTTTTCTTTATGGTGGGAGCTATGTTTGTTTTCATATCATTCATATTCTTAGAAGTTATTTTACCGTTTAGACAGTTTCTAATCGGGAGGGGGGAGGGGTCAATTATTTTGAATTTTTCCTTGTATTGAGTTTACATAGTTGTTTCAAGGGAACACGGCATTCAAATGTTTTCTTTGATTCGTACATTGTTTATTATAAATTGGATCATAAGGGTTCTACTATTTAAGTGTTAGAGTAGGTGACGTCACAACTCAGTTGTTAGGGTCGTGACAAACCAAGTCCACGATACGAGGACACAACTGTAGAAATAGCTCATAGTCAGCTCAGTTCCCACGACTGGCAGTACAAGTTGTAATCCAGGTCCACGATTCATACCATTAGTTGTGAAGAGATTCAAAGATTTTCAATTTTAATCTCATGCCCTACAAGTCGTACTTTGATGGTGTGACACGTACCTTGGACCCATGGAAAAGTCCCTAGCTAGATTCCACGATTAATAGTACGACTCGTACCTTGTAAGTACAGTCCATACCTAGGACTTGTGGAGAAGTCCTAGACTCTCCAAATCAACTCCAGTGATCACGATCGACATTACTTTTTGTAGGTGGATGGTACAACCAATACTTTAATCCATAGGTAAATCCAGAAAATCTTGACATCACCTAGGTGACCACGACTTGTGGAATTAAGGTACTGCTCATATAGTGACCAGTTGGTCACTTTTTTCAATGATTATAAAAAGTATTCTCCAGGGGTATTTTCATCTTTTCCTTTCCTTCCTTGGCCTAAACATATCAAGCATTCCGTTTCTCTTTTAACCTACACTCTCAACTCCCAAACTTAGAATAAACTGTAATAAAAGTTAAAACTAGGGTTGGTCATCTCTAAACTTCTATTCAAGAAAATTCTACTAATGTTTTTCCTTTCATGTATGGAGGATTTTATCAATGAGTATTCTCTCACCTGAGTCCCAAAAGTGAACTTTGTTCTTCAGTTATTTAATTCTACAAAATCTAATGTTTGTGAAAAGTACAGATTTCATTATATTTAGTTTTTTCTCATGAATAGTATGCAGATACATATTTTTCCACATCATTCAGTATCGTTACTTAAGAGTACTTTCATGAACCCTCATAACACGGAGATTTCCTACCTTCAGACTTGTGTTGTTTAATTGCATATTTTCATTCAAAATACAAAAAATTGTCATAATTTACCTTTTACTCAGTCTTTCAGTTACATGTATTTTAAAATGCTTTTAGATAAAGTGTCTCAGATTTTTAGTGTTATTGAGCTACCTAGTTGATTAATATAATTTATCTATGAGTATTGCTTAACTTCGAACGAACTCAAGGATGAAGGCTTACTCGTCTATTAAGCTAATAACTTTTAGTAGTAATCCCTAAGTCCTAACATTATATGCCACCATAGGTTCTAAAGGCTCACCTATCAAACTAGGCTTGACACCTTAGTTTTCAGAAAGTTAGAATTAGCCGGTGGTTGCCCCAACAACTCATCGTAATAGAGGTTTTCAGACAGGGAGTATTTTCACCTTTATGGTTTTGTTAGATATTTTCCATTTTTGATTATTAAAGAAGATTTGGATTTATTTTTATTTTTAAGGTTGAGTTTCCGCATCAGATATGTCAATTTTTATGTATGAATCATAGTGTCATGTCAGACCATGGGTTAACTTGGGTCACTTATGATTCTAAGTATTGATTTACGACTAGGGGTAGTCTCGGTTCATGATAAACTTAGTCATGGAGTATTAGGGTAGAGTCTTGTTCATGAGTGTGAAATGTGCCGCACTTATAACTGATAAGTTATGAAACGTTTTAGAAACTTTCAATTCTTTCATATTCATATCGTGCGATAGAGTGTGAACTCTATTTCACCTATTTCTTACTCATGCTCAATGCATTTACAGAATCATGCCTTCTAAAATAGCTAATGAAAGGAGAAACACAAACAAAAACCAACAAGTACCATCAACTCTAGCAGATTGTCTGAGCGAACACGTCTCTGATTCTAAGTTCAAGGAAGTTTTTAAGTGCTAGCTTAGGCAATGCAACTCAGGTTAACTAGAAGATTATTGTCAAGGTCAACCTAAATAGAAGTACGACAACGATAAAATTCCAAGATCTCACTCAGATGAATCCTCTTGAGCTCTATGGTTCTAAGGTGGAGCAAGATCCGTAGGAGTTCATTGATGACATTTATAAGATCACGCATATTATGGGTGTTGCTCAAGTCAGGAGGGAAAACTTAGCCGCTTACCATTTAAAATGAGTTGCTTAGACGTGGTATAAGCAATAAAAAGAGGATAAAGGTGTTGATGCAGGTCCAATAGACTTGGATAAGTTTGTTGCTGGATTTTTGGACAAATTCTTTCTACTTGAGTTAAAGGAAGCCAAATTTCAAGAATTTATAAAGTTGAAGCAGGGTGACATGACTGTGGATGTATTCTCTTAAGTTTACTCAACTTTCTAAATATGCTCCAGTCATTATGATGGATTCAAGGGCTCATATGAGTAAGAGGTGTTTGGATGGACTTAAAAGTTGGTCAAACCTACTTTTAAGTCAGCTCTAGACTTCTAGAAGTGTTTGACAAATATAAAAATAACTTAAAATAAGTAAAAAAAAATGACTCAAAATAAGTTAGAAAGTGTTTGACAAGGTTAAAAATAACTTAACAAGTTAAAAATGACTTAAAATAAGTTCAAAATCAAAAGTAGGTCTACCCTACTTTTTATTTTTTGACTTAAAAGTCATTTCAGTTTGACTTTTTATTTTTGACTTCCAAACTGGGCTCTAAGTTTGTTTTAGGTGTTTCGAAGATTGTGGTTAAAGAATTTAAAATTGTCATGTTAATCAAGGTGATAGACATCTCCAAACAGATGACAGATTGAGGAAGAAAAGGTCAAAGAGTGTGAAAAGAAGAGTAAGAGGGCTAGAATAGACATTTTTATCTTTTCTTAATAGAAACCGAGCAGTAAAAATCACTCTCAATTTTGTTAGAAGTTCTTAGCTCTATCCCCAACATGATAAATTTAGATCGGAGAATGGGGATAAGACACCAGACACTAATTCCCATGGCAGCACACTAAGTGGTTGTACTTATTTGGTCTGTAAGAAGTGTGCTAAGAATCATTTGGGGAGTGTATGGCTGGATGTGATGGTTGTTTTGGATGTGGCAAGGTAGGTCATAGAGTGAGTGCATATTTCGGGGGTGCAGAATTCATCTTATGTTTGGCTAAAAATTTTATTATAATATTCTTTTGTTGAGTGTTTTAATCTTGATATCTCTTTAATATTATTTATGATATATTCTAGATATAACATATCTTGGGTTCTTTGGTACATATATAAATTATTCTCCAATAATTGTTCTAATAGTTTTATATTTTCCATAGCTTCTGTCCAATATTGTATATATTCGTAGTTCATTTTTTAATCTGAATCTTCTATTTCTAAATCGTATAATTCTATTCTCTCGACTAGATTATGTAGGTCTATTTCATACCATTGTTGGTTTAATATATCTTCTGATTCGTCATTATTAAATATTTTTTCCCATTTGATTCTTTTTAATTCAATTATCTATATACCTTTAAGTATATATAAGATTAAAGTTTCATAGTTTTTTATCATTTCATCATGCATGTATGTAGTCATGTTCGTTGTTATGCATGTTTTTTATTTTCAATTATTTCTTCCTATCATATTCATAATTGATTAAATTCATATTAGATCATTATGAACTAGATTATTTGTTTATCATGTTCTCCTGTCACTACTAGCATCGTACTTTAGTGGATACTTCCTTCTTATTAGTGTTTCAACTTTGTTTACTCTCCTAAACAGTTTTCATTGCCTATCGGTTTCAACATTAGGATGACATAGTATATAAGTTTTCTCCCTGTTTCCAGTGTGCTAATAAACTAGAAATTATGATTCAAGTAATTCTAATACATAATAACTAACATAAATTTATTCAATCATATATATGATATTCAGGAATATATGAAATTAGTTCTGCATATTTGTTGAACAATATACTTTTGCCTCTTGCTTATCTATGATATCTGAAGGTTGCTCCATTATCTATTAAGTATAAATATCTTAAGTATTTGAGAGAGTGTTTTTATGAAAGCTTGCTTCGTTTATTGAAGGCTTGCTCATTATGTTACGTGTACATTCCTTTATATAGACAATTCTAATCCTATATTATTCTCTATAATAATGCGTCTACTGTACTCTTTACGACTTTTTTACATACTATTATTTACAATAATGTGACTACTGCATACTTTAGGACTTTCTTTACATAATAATGCACATGTGTCTATCTTCTTTTTATCTTTTTGTCTTGTTCTTCTTCTTGTCTTCTTCTTCTTATCTTCTTCTTTTTATCTTATCTCTTTGTCTTCTCCTTTATCTACGACTTTCTTTACATAATAATGCACATTTTACTTCATGTGTCTTTACCTTTTTGTCTTCTTCTTTAGCCAAACATAAGATGAATTCCGCACCCCAAAAAAAATGGTATCAGAGTTATGGTATCAGAGCTATGGATGAAAAGAAGTATAAGAAGAAACATACTAGTAGAAAGTTAAGAAAAATAAGAAGAAAATTAAACAAATTATATCTAGAATATAAACAACTCAATATCACAAAAATTGATAAGAATAGATTAGATATCCAAATTGTAATACATTCCATTCATAAAATCCTTGTGGTACTGTAAATGCTGTAAGTTTTTTAGATTCTTCTTCTAACTTTAAGTGGTAAAATCCTGATTTGCAGTGAAATTTACTAAAGTAATTATATCCTTGTAATTGTCTTATCTTTAATATTTTATTTGGTATTGGGTAGTTATATGTTTTAGTTTTTGCATTTAAATTTCTATAATCAATAATCATTCTACTTTTTCCTTTTTTTTGTTTACTATGTTTATTTACTATAAATGATGGGCTTGTATGCTTACTATTGCTTTCTTGTATATACCTTTTTTCTAGTAATTCACTTATATGTATCTTAAAGTCTGTTAAATCATTTTTGGGTTATTATACTATTATTATTATCAATTAGCTCAATTTTTACTTTTGTTTTATGTTTTTTCCCATTCTTGTAAAGGATCTTCACTATATAATAATTCTAACTTATCTTGGATTATTTTTACTTTATCTATAGAGAATATAATTAATTCTATTTAAGGGTCTTCTTCTTTTATATTTTCTATTTTTTGTTTAATTTTTTCACTTCCTTTTATCCATTCTGTTGTTTTTCGTTTTTTGTTATTTACTCTTTTTGCTCCTATTTTTTGTTTACATGGTGTTGTGAACCACCAGTGTGTTTTTGTTATTATATGTGAGTATAATTTTTTTTAAAATGGCATT